>JALJCO010011050.1:0-120000 GCA_023101725.1 Atherinomorus stipes | reverse complement strand
TTCAAGCACGTAAGTGAAAGCTGAACTGAGATGCTGATTTTGTCCATCGTGGCTGAATAACTTCACTGCTTCCTTCCTTCCTGTGTCAGGCCCCCATGGGGACGTGTTGGGGAGACATAGAAGAAGGAGTAAGGATTGAGGTGACCAACTCGGATACCAACCTTTCCACTAAGGTGTACTGGATTGCAGAAATCATAAAGCTAGCAGGTAGGACGACTGCAGAAAAAGAGCACATCTGCCTGTGAGGTTTGTGCATGTCAATGTGTCGTTTCGAAGAAAAAAATCGTCAAATCGAATCGAAGAAAAACAACAGTAGAACTCAGGGCTATGTTTAATACTGAAAGTAAGAGCATTTCCACACGCACAATGTGAAGGGAACTCAACGGATTGGGACTGAACAGCTGTGTAGCCGTAAGAAAACCACTAATCAGTGAGGCTAATCGGGGAAAAAAAGGGTTCAATTTGCTAGGGAGCATAAAGATTTGAACTGTGGAGCAATGGAAGAAGGTCATGTGGTCTGATGAGTCCAGATTTACCCTGTTCCAGAGTGATGGGCGAATCGGGGTAAGAAGAGAGGTGAAGTGATGCAGCATCATGCCTAGTGCTACTGTATGAGCCTGTGGGGGCAGTGTGATGATCTGGGGTTGCTGCAGTTGCTCAGGTCCAGGTTCAGCAACAGTATGAGCTCAGATAATGAGGTCAGCTGATACCTGAATATACTGAATGAGCAGGTTATTCCATCAATGGATGTTTCTTCCCTGATGGCACGGCCATATTCCAAGATGACAATGCCAGGATTCATCGGGCTCAAATTGTGAAAGATGGTTCAGGGAGCATGACATCATTTTCACACATGGATTGGCCCCCACAGAGTCCAGACCTGAACCCCATTGAGAATCTTTGGGATGTGCTAGAGAGGGCTTTGCGCAGCGGTCAGACTCTACCATCATCATCAAGATCTTGGTGAAAAATTAATGCAACACTGGATGGAAATAAATCTTTTGACATTGCAGAAGCTTATCGAAACAATGCCACAGCGAATGCGTGCCGTAATCAAAGCTAAAGGCGGTCCAACAAAGTATTAGTTAATGACCTTTTTTTTTTTTTTTGGTGGCGACTTTTTTTTTTTGGCCAGGCAGTGTATATTACACTAGTTCTGCTCGTTAGATCTGTTTTCATCTGACCGGAGCGGTACAGAAACAGTGATGATGATGATGATGATGAAGGCCTGATTGCCTATGTACGCAGCCGAACACTCGCACACAACGGGAAGAATTATAAACTGGAATAATCACAAACATCAGTTTCCCTCAGAGATAAAAGACACGAACATGATGAGAAACGTTTATTAGAAACTTTGTGTTTCTTCGTGGTGGCTGGAAGCCGTTATCACCTCCTGAGGAGGAGACGGAGCTGCAGGGAGATTTTCTGCTCGTTCGGTCGGCACATTCCTGCAGAAATGAAATCATCCACAAGCTTTTCAGTGGGGAGGACAGAAAGATTGCTGTTGTCCTTCGTACACCGGGTACAGAGCAGTTCTGATGCCAACGGGACGCTCATGATGTCGGTTTGTTGTCGTACGTCTCAGAGGGAAGGACTTAATAGTGTTGTTCGGGGAGAGGGGTAATTGGCTGGAAGTCATGGCGTCACAAGCTGCGCGAGGAGTAAAATAGGCCGAACTGCCAATCAGCCCATTTGTGAATGCTAACCTCGCCATGTAGGCAGACACACCCGGGGAAAAAGGAAATGCGGATCTATAATTGAACCCCTTAGGGGGCATAGGCAGGCTGGGGAAACGAAAATAAGATCCAAAACCTCAAAAAACGCAAATTTCATGCCAGGGCACGTTAATGAAATTAACACTACTCTACAACACTTTAAGCTTTTGTTCATTGTAAATAAAGATCACTGCTCCAGTTTACATCCTTTCCACACCTTCATTTGGAAGGAATAAGTGTTGAGTGTTTGTTTTCTTATTGCATGGTTGTACATTTAGCAATGATCAAACAGTTTTTTCCACCTCTGTTCAGGGTTCAAGGCATTCCTCCGGTACGAGGGCTTTGACAGTGACACCAGTAAAGATTTTTGGTGTAATCTCTGTATCCCTGAGGTACACCCGGTGGGGTGGTGTGCTTCAAACGGCAAACCTCTTGTACCTCCAAAAAGTAAGTGTTGCCAAAGTTGAGCTCTTGGAGTGTCTGATGTTGGTAGTGATGTTTGCTCTCCCATCCAGGTATACAGCATAAGTACTCAAACTGGAAATCCTTTCTTGTGAAGCGTCTCACTGGAGCAAAAACACTGCCACCGGACTTTAACGCCAAGGTGAGGAACAGCAGGCTGCTTTGAAAGGACTTCGTACACAGAGGCAACCATCCAGATCAATCCCTGTTTGTTGTTTTCTGTTTGCACTTGCAAATGTCGACCTCTGTTTAGCCAGCCATCGCGCAGCAGAGGCTCGTTATAATCAAAGACTGATTGGCTGCTCAATGCAGGAAATGGAGGCAGTAGTAACTGTAGACATGCATGTCTTACAAAGTCTGTCATTTCTGTTTGACAAGCAACACATAGCCCTGTAGCCTGAATGCCCCCGATAGCAGAGGGAGTCAGCATCCAGATCCTCCTACAGCAGCAGGTCTAACACTGTTGGTGGATGATGCAGCTCGGATGTGACGGGCTCCAGCACTTTGAGACACGTCATGAATGAGAACAATCAGGTGTTTTTTTCCCCCCTGATTTTGCTCATATTTTTCATGTATTTTTCAACTGTCAAATTAATAAATTTAGTTTGGTTGGCGGTTTCATTTCCATTTAAATCAAGCTTGACTTATTTTATGAGCAAAATGCAAATTAGAGGGGTGAAATCTGTACTCCAATGCATGCTCCCATTTTTTTTCTTGTACTCGCACCAATCTATTTTTAGGCGCATTTGCGAGTAAAACGCCCGCAGTGTACAGCCCTGATATATTCCGAACAACGTCACAGATAGGGTGTGCGCGCAACCAGGGGGCAAGAAAACACAGAAAAAGCATTATTGAACTATGAGAAGACGTGTGTTTACATGCAGGACTCGACTTTTAATGCAGATGAGGTCAAGATATGACGAGAAAGTGTCGGGGAAATGTAATGTTTGAGTCCTGGTATTTGTTTGGTTGCAAAAATCAAAACATTAATGCATGTAAACAGTTGAAAATGGTGATAATAGGACAGTAGGAGTGACTGATCTTCAGAAAACCCTCCCAGATAACTTATTCAGGTTCAGACTACATGATTTACTTGGTCTTTCACCATAGTCACCATGTTGGATTAAACCACCGCGGTAGCAGAAACTATTGCCGTGTTCTAGTTGGGAGACTGGTACTAATGCATCACTGCCGCGATCGGCTGCATCACAACACTGTAGCTGTGTGTGACAGCCGTCCTCTGCTCAGACAGGAAAATAAAAAGAAGAAAAAACTGATTGTTGAGCCGTTTACAAACATTCACGCTGCATAACAACGCATCCCGGAGATTTAATACGAAGTACGGGGTCGTAAATCAGATGGCGTTTGAGTTTCTACCGTGAGCTTGTTAGCAGTTAGCTAGTCTGTGTACTGTCTACCAGGATTTCATCCACATCAAAGCACAACGTTCCACAAGCAGCGAAACTTACACACAGCAATGCGTGTTAGCAGTGTTGTATAGTAACTAAGTAAAAATACTTATTTACTTTACTTAAGTAGTATTTTTTTATATTTGTACTTTACTACTTCTATTTCTGATTACTTTTACTTCATTCCATTTTGCGAGAAAAATCAATACTTTTACTCCATTACATTTACCTGAGCATCTTAGTTACTAGTTACAAAATACGTAACGTAAATGAGGAACGTAATAGCCAATGGAAAATCTTTGTTTTGCTGTAGTGGGGCTAGTAGCCACTAGCAGCAGCCTTGTGCAGCCGTCTCTGAAGCTAAACACACTCTTACCTGCCTCAGCAGCAGGTGAAAGGCTGTTCAGCATCGCTGGTCTGGTCTTCAGTCCAAGAGCGAGACTGAGTTCTCACCATTTTGAGAACCAACTTCTTTTGAGGTTGAACAAAAAGTTTTTCAGGGTTCAGTCATGACTGGATGGACAGTTCATGTGCTGTTGCACTGCAGTCATGTTAAAGTTCAACTAATCAAGTTCTTTGTTTGTTTGCATCACCTCCAAGCACCAAGAGTTTATTAGGAATGATTTAATATTGAATGCACGTGGGTATGAATGTTGGTAGGCATGCATGCAGGTCTGCAAGGATGTGTTTGTGTGTATGGTATTTTTCTTTTTTCCCTTCCTAATCTCTTACTTTTTTGCATGTTAGTCACACTTAAATGTTTCAGATCATCAAACAAATTTTAATGTGAGTCAAAGATAACATAAGTAAACAGAAAATGCAGTTTTTCAATGAGAATTTTTATTAGTGAGGGAGGGGGGATCCAAACCTCCAAGGTCCTGTGTGAAAAAGTGATTGCCCCTCCTGTTAAAACATAAATTAACTGTGGTTTATCACATCTTTGGAAAGCTGATTTCAATTTCTCTAGCCACACCAAGGTCGGATTACTGCCACACCTGTTCTTAATCAAGAAATCACTTAAATAGGACCTGCCTGACAAAGTTCAGTAGACCAAAAAGATCCTCAAAAGCTAGACATCATGTTGCCATCCAAAACAAATTCAGTAAAAAAAATGAGAAACAAAGTAATTGAGATCTATCAGTCTGGAAAAGGTTCCAAAGCCATTTCTAAAGCTTTGGGACTCCAGAGAACCACAGTGAGAACCATTATCCACAAATGGTGAAAACATGGAACAGTGGTGAACCTTCCCAGGAGGGGCCGGCCGACCAAAATGACCCCAAGAGCACAGCGACGACTCATCCAAGAGGTCACAAAAGACCCCAGAACAACATCCAAGAACTGCAGGCCTCACTTGCCTCAATGAAGGTCAGTGTTCATGACTCCCCCATCAGAAAGAGACTGGGGGGCAAAAATGGCTGCATGGCAGAGTTCCAAGACCAAAACCACTGCTGAGCAAAAAGAACATAAAGGCTCGTCTCAGTTTAGCCAGAAAGCATCTTGATGATCCCCAAGACTTTTGGGAAAATACTCTGTGGACTGACGAGACAAAAGTGGAACTTTCTGGAAGGTGGAGGTCCCATTACATCTGGCGTAAAAGTAACACGGCATTTCAGAAAAGGAACATCATAGCAACAGTAAAACATGGTGGTGGTAGTGTGATGGTCTGGGGCTGTTTTGCTGCTTCAGGACCTGGAAGACTTGCTGTGGTAAATGGAACCATGAATTCTGCTTCTACCAAAAAATCCTGAAGGAGAACGTCCGGCCATCTGTTGGTGACCTCAAGCTGAAGCGCACTTGGGTTCTGCAGCAGAACAATGATCCAGAACACACCAGCAAGTCCACCTCTGAATGGCTTAAGAACAACAACATGAAGACTTTGGAGTGGCCTAGTCAAAGCCCCCACCTGAATCCCATTGAGATGCTGTGGCATGACCTTAAAAGGCGGTTCATGCTGGAAAAGCCTCCAATGTGGCTGAATTACAACAATTCTGCAAAGATGAGTGGAACAAAATTCCTCCACAGCGCTGTAGAAGACGCACTGCCAGTTATCACAAACGCTTGATGCAGTTGTTGCTGCTAAGGTGGAACAACCAGTTATTAGGTTTAGGTAACCTAACAAAATTGTTAGATGATCTGAAACAAAACAAAATTAGGAAGGGGGCAAAAACTTTTCCACACAGCTGTATATAGTGTGTGTATGTATGTATGTGTATATGTATGTATATATATACTGCATATATATAGATCGCTTCCTCTTCTCCTTGGAGAAGTCACTACATCATGGTCCAGGGTGATGTCCTTTGTTTCCCTCGTCCGTATGGCGTATCCATATGATTCTTTTTTCTTATTCATTATGTACATTTCCTTCCCCAGCCGCCTCCCTTTTTATTTGAAATTTTATAATTGTATTAAGCCCGGAAATTAATTTTTCTTTTTTTTTTTTTTTTTTGGGCAGTATATATATATATATATATATATATAGAACAGAATGACAGAGAACAGAATGATGCAGAATAAATATTTAACCATTGAACAATGTACATGTGCATTGAAAAGTTTAGAGAAAGTTTAATCCAGTTCACGTGTGAAAGTTGTAGTGGATTTTAGATTCATTCTGACATCATACAAAAAGCCAAATATCCTTAACTTTTTGTGAGTAGTGTGTATATATATGTACTGTATATGTATACACAGACACACATATATGCATGCAGTACATAGCCTACATATGATGGCACAAAGGAGCAAACGTGGGGAAACAGTTTCCCATGCAGTTTCAACAATTTCATTCCTAATCTGCGACAACTATGTTTTCGGCGTTGTTAATTAACTATGTGGATTGTAATTGTAATTGCTGGTTTCAGCAGAGAAGAGAGTGTATTTGCACACCATACCTACACATTTAGGCGGTCTGTGATACTTTGCTGCTTTTTTCCTGGATTTCCTGCTCCGTCAGAGAGAAATACGCTGATCTGGTTGCCATGGTAGATCAGTGACTCTGCTTGATCGCGAGGGTCTGTATGAGGAAGCCGCGAGCATGTACTTATCCAAGATAGGTTTCACCTGGCTTGATCAATCCGTGTCTACTTATCCTGGCTTGCGGTTTGAGCAACCAATTAAGCCTGGATGGCCATGTTGTGGATTGAATGAGCCCAACTAAGTTTAAAATCCCGGATCACAGAGTCCTAATTTCATGGAATAGACCCCAGGTCGGGGGCCAGGTCTTGTCGGGGGCCCAGGTGTTGTCAGGGGCCGGGTATCATCAGCCCTCAAGGACCAGAGTTGCCCACCCCTGCTTTAGAAGCTTATATTTGTGTTTTTGCCATCTTATGTCCAGAAACGGTTATTCCAGGTAAACAGTTATTCTAGGTAAACACTTTTTCCAGGTTAACGCTTATTCCAGTTTATTCCAGGTAAAGGCTTATTCCAGATAAACGGTTATTCCAGGTTATTCCAGGTAAGCGGTTATTCCGGATAAACGGTTATTCCAGGTTATTCCAGGTAAGCGGTTATTCCGGATAAACGGTTATTCCAGGTTATTCCGGATAAGATAAGATAAAGATACTTTATTGACCCCCGAGGGGAAATTCATGTTTCAGTACAACCTGTCCAAGACACACAAACACAAGAACATTACAAGACAGGATCAGGCAGACCGTGGTCACGCAGCCCCTCACAGGGCACCTTTGCAGAGAAAAAAACAGCAACATCCACCTACCCACCTTGCTACCCCAGCAAGGTGGGCAGGACAGATGGTGGGCAGGAAGGGACGGGTTAACCCCCCAGACAGTAGAGCGAGGACGCGCTCAGGCACCCTGCCAGCTCAGTCTGTCCAGAAGGGTGGGAAAAAAGGAGGACCAGCAGTGCTGTGGAAGTGCGTGCATCAGTGTCATGAAAATGTGTGCGCGTAAGCGAGAGACAGCGGCTCACAGTCCGTATGATGATAAAAAACTGCCCTCAGAGTGTCCCACTGTTCCCGTGGGGAGAGGGGGTGCAGAGCTTCACTTCGGCAGTTTCTCCAAGGACATTGGGGAGTTGAAGCAGCTGCAAGGCTGCTCCCGGGGACCAGATTGAGATAAGAGAGATAGTTTGGGTCCAGGCAGAAGCATGTTTCTGTCTGCCTGTAACGTGTTCAGCAGGTCTCACAATGGCGTCCAAATCAGCCAAATTTGTGTTAATTACCCCCAATCCGAGTCTCCAATTGCTCCAGGTGGTACCAACATCCTTTATGCTGTCAGACATCGTCCCCAGTTTGCCCCACAGGGCATCCACACGAGTCGTGCACAAAGTTTGAGTCTGAGTGTTGATGACCCGGAGTAACAGCTCAAACGGCCGCCTGCCCACAGCTGCCGTCAGCTTCAGAATTTCCCGATGAACCAGCTCCAATCAGCAGGAACCCAGTTATCATAAATCCAAAAGTGTACAGGTCTTCAGTGTGACCTGCTGGGACTGTACCATCCGGACAAGATGCCGCTCCCGCACCTTGTCTCTGGGTAAAAAAATATTATCCGTTGCGTTGAGAGACCCGCCGACCAGATCCGTAGTTGAAGTTTTAGGAATGGTTATTCCAGGTAAACGGTTATTCCAGGTTATTCCAGGTAAACGGTTATTCCAAGTTATTCCAGGTAAACGGTTTTTCCAGGTTATTCAAGGTAAACGGTTATTCCAGGTTAATAGTTATTTCAGGTAAACGGTTATTCCAGGTAAATGGTTATTCCAGGTTATTCAAGGTAAATGGTTATTTCAGGTAAACGGTTATTCCAGGTAAATGGTTATTCCAGGTTATTCAAGGTAAATGGTTATTTCAGGTAAACAGTTATTCCAGGTAAATGATTATTCCAGGTTATTCAAGGTAAATAGTTATTCCAGGTAAACGGTTTTTCCAGGTAAACGGTTATTCCAGGTTAATAGTTATTTCAGGTAAACGGTTATTCCAGGTAAATGGTTATTCCAGGTTATTCAAGGTAAATGGTTATTTCAGGTAAACGGTTATTCCAGGTAAATGGTTATTCCAGGTTATTCAAGGTAAATGGTTATTTCAGGTAAACAGTTATTCCAGGTAAATGATTATTCCAGGTTATTCAAGGTAAATGGTTATTTCAGGTAAACGGTTATTCCAGGTAAATGGTTATTCCAGGTTATTCAAGGTAAATGGTTATTTCAGGTAAACGGTTATTCCAGGTAAATGGTTATTCCAGGTTATTCAAGGTAAATGGTTATTTCAGGTAAACAGTTATTCCAGGTAAATGATTATTCCAGGTTATTCAAGGTAAATAGTTATTCCAGGTAAACGGTTATTCCAGGTAAACGGTTATTCCGGGTCAACGGTTATTCCAGGTTATTCAAGGTAAGCGGTTATTCCAGGTAAACTGTTATTCCAGGTAAATGCTTATTCCAGTTATTCCAGGTAAACAGTTATTCTAAGTTATTACAGGTAAACGGTTATTTCAGGTTATTCCTAGTAAACAGTTATTCCAGTTTATTCCAGGTGCTATTTTAAAAATCCCCAACTTGGTCTTATTTCAGTGAGTGAGGCTGTTTTTCAGCACATGGGTGCGAGCCATGGACAGGGTGGGTTTTCTGGGAGCATGTGCAGTCTTCTTGTAGACAGCTTAATTTGTGAAAGTAAGATCAAACATCTAATGAAGTAGATATCACATTTTGCAACTTTAATACCTTATAGTAATGAAGTAGTTCTGCTTTGTTACTGTTACTGTTACTGTACATCTTTTCTCCTACCTGCCTTCATGCAAAGAAGTGAAGCCAAGTAAGGAAAATGGGGCAGTTGTTGAGCAATAAAGATAAACAAGCGACTTGCTTCATGAGTAACTGGCCAAAGTGGCTATTAAGTTTAGATTTCTACCTGCCAAATTCATATTTAACCTGCATTTGGTGGGAGTTAATTTAGAGTCCTGTTATGTACTATAAAATGCTAAGAAAAAAATGAAAAGGAAATAAAACCTTCAAAAAGACGCTTGAGGCTTAATAGGGAGAGGAGTTTATATGGAAAGAGCTTCAAAATGTTTGTACTGATAAACTTCAGCAGACTGCAACTGGTTTGTTGTTGAAGCATCGTGCTGAGAAAATGTCTGCTCGCCATCCCACTCTCATCCCCTTTTATCCGTTTCAGGTAAATGAGAACATGCAGTTCCCCTTTAAGAAGTTGATGCGGGTGGAGGTGGTGGACAAGAACTACCTGTGCCGGACACGGGTGGCGCTGGTGGAGCAGGTTATCGGAGGTCGCCTCAGGCTGGTCTACGAGGAGAGCCAGGACAACTCTGATGACTTCTGGTGTCACATGTACAGCCCCCTCATCCATAACATTGGCTGGTCACGAAGCATCGGGCACCGTTTCAAACGATCAGGTGGGCTTCAACACATGTCAGCGCTGCAGAGACCAGCTTATAAAGTAAAATATGTACTTCTGACTGGTTTCAGGCAGAATCTGAGGGTTTCACATGTGATGCAGAGGTAGCGGTGCTCTGCTTCTGAAACCATTCTGGTGTTGTATGACATGTATTACATGAGAACAGTGCTCGGGGCAGCGCACTGAAAATGATTGAAGCCCAGTATGACTGGACGTGTCAGACTTGACAGTTCAAAGGAATCTGTCAGGTCCAACAACCAGAATGTTGCTTTCCATTTATTTTATTTATTTTACACATGCACCAATCCACTTTTTTAGGGTTCCGAGCAAATATCTGAAGTTTGGATATCGTCAGAAATTAGTCTTTTCTGATTATTCCAAATCAGTCTACATGAACATTGTTATTTGTTTTGTTATTGTGTAAGGAAGGGATCCTCAGTCCTGGTCTTCGAGGGCCAGTGTCCTGCAGGTTTTCCAGGTCTCCCTGCTGCAGCACACCTGGGTCAGACTCAGACGAGCGCTGCACATTTATTTTTTATTGTCACTTGTCATTACCATGATGAAAACCAGAAATTGTCATAATACAGTTTTAGGGCTGCAACGGCAACTATCAAAATAGTCTGTGACTAATTTCATTATCGTCTAGTCGCTTATTGTTTGTAAGCTTTGTTTTTCCTCTTAAAATTGCCGCTGTACCTTCCACTGCCTTGTCTGTCACTCTGTCTGGTTATCTTTTCTTGAATAGTTCATAGACATAAATTAACACACACTAGCAGTCAAAAGCTTAGACAAGTTTTCCTATTAGATTCAATGAGAAAGTGTCCAAACTTTTGACTGGTTCTGTAAACAGGCTGCGATTTTCGCTTGATCCAATTAGTCGACTTGTCGACAAAGTAATTGGTGACTAATCGATTTGTAAAATAATAGTTTGTGACAGCCCTGTACATTTTTTAGTCCATATCGCCCATCCCTACTGTAGCAGCTGTCGCTGTACAGGCGTCTAAATTTGTGTGGGCTAGAAGAGTCCAGTAATACAGAAGCGTTCACCTGACACAGCAGTGAAATAGATATTGGAGCTGTATTCTGTTATACCAAGAAAATTCCTCATCATAACGTGATACGGCTCCAGTTAGACTGTTGTAACGGCTGAAAAAGTGGGGGGGATAGATACCATGCCTCCATCAAAAGTTCTGGAATGCGCCACTAGGTGGCTGCAGTTTGTAACAGCTCTCTCTTAGCTTTTGAGTTTTTTTCAAATATAGTTGTCTTTTTTATTGACATTACTTGTTAGATTAAGATTAGGTTTTTCTGGGAGGATTTTTTATGCTGATTTGAAGGCTGTGCAATTCAGGAGATTTTTCCTCACATATTTGGCTTTTTTCACTACTTGTTATGATGTGTCTCCATAGCAATGGAAAAATTGTTATCACAGGGATCAACTGTTAAAACTCTCCTAAGTCAAGATTATTAGCGAAACAACACGGCAAATCCCAGTGGAGTTAAAGACAAAGAGAAGATGCAGGGCAGGGGTAAGGCAAAGAGGAAAACGGTGGAAATTTAAACCGTTTCTTCCAACTGTTGTGATGGGTAACGTGAGATCGCTAGCTAACAAGATGGACGAGCTTGAAGTGCTATCAAGATCTCAGAAAGAGTACAGAGGGTGCAGTATTATGTGTTTCACTGAGACATGGCCGCATGAACACATCCCGGACTGTAATGCGTTTGTACATGGCTTCAAGATGGTCCGTGCAGACCGAAATAAACAGCTCAGCGGGAAGGCGGAATTGCAGTCCTGGTCAATCAGCGTTGGTGCCATCCAGGGCACGTCACTGTCAAGGAGAAGATCTGCACAAGAGACATTGAACTGTAAGCTGTGAGTTTCCGTCCATATTATTTACCCAGAGAGTTTGCCTGTGTTATTCTGGTAGCTGTTTATATAATACCAGGTACCGCACCAGAGACAGCCTGTGATGTCATCAGCTCCGTCATGGCTAAGCTACAAACACAGCATCCAAACTCATTCATGGCGATCTTTGGAGACTTCAACAACGTCTCCCTCTCTGCTACGTTACCAACTTTCCCGCATTTTGTCAGCTGCTCCACCAGAGAAAATAAGATGTTGGACTTATTTTATGCAAACACTATGAATGCATACAGCTCCTCTGCCCTGCCTCCTTTAGCTGGATCAGATCATAATCTGGTTCTTCTCACCTCCACCTACAAGCCCATCGTTCAGCAGCAACCAGTCATGAGGAGGACGATTAAAACCTGGTCTACTGAGGCTGAAGATGCTCTGAGAGGGTGCTTTGAGGCCACAGACTGGAATGTCCTCTGTGAACCTCATGGAGATGACATCAACACCATGACTGAGTGTGTGACAGATTACATAAACTTCTGTGTGGACAACATCGTTCCAACAAGAACAGTGAGGTGCCTCCCCAATAACAAACCCTGGATCACCAGTGACCTGAAAAAGCTGCTGAACATCAAAAAGAAAGCTTTCAGGGATGGAGACAGGGAGTTACTGAAGACCACACAAAAACAACTGAAAACACAGACTAAGAAGTGAAGAAGGACGACAGGAAGAAGTTGGAGAGCAGCTCCAGCAGAACAACGTGAGGGATGTGTGGTCGGGAATGAAGAAGATCACTGGCTTCAAGTTAAAGGGGGACCAGACTGATGGAGGACTGGACACATCTAACGATCTGAACATGTTCTTCAACAGCCCCCCCCCCTCCCCCTTTGGTCCAGATGGTGTCAGTCCCAGAGTTCTCAAGACCTGCTCAGAACAACTATGTCCGGTTCTCCAGCACCTTTTGAACACCAGCCTGAGACAGAACAGAGTTCCTGTGCTGTGGAAAACATCCTGTCTTGTTCCTGTCCCTAAAAAACCACAACCAGCTGAACCAAATGACTACAGACCAGTTGCTCTGACATCTCACATCATGAAAGTCCTGGAT
The DNA here is from genome assembly GCA_023101725.1 of Atherinomorus stipes. Classification (NCBI taxonomy): domain Eukaryota; kingdom Metazoa; phylum Chordata; class Actinopteri; order Atheriniformes; family Atherinidae; genus Atherinomorus; species Atherinomorus stipes. The sequence goes on along the minus strand of JALJCO010011050.1, from coordinate 107,084 downwards.
AGACTCTTACTGGCTCACCTCAACAAGCAAGTCAACACCTTTCAGGACCCGTTACAGTTGGCATATCGTAATGGGCTTGGGGTTGAAGACGCCATCATCTTTCTGCTTCAGAGAGCCCACTCACATCTGGACCAGTCAGGCAGCACTTTGAGGGTCATGTTCTTTGATTTTTCAAGTGCCTTCAAAACTACTCAGCCTGCTTTGCTATGTGAGAAGCTCCATAACTTCCAGGTGGATCCTCCACAACCACCTGGATTTACGACTACCTCACAAACAGACCACAGTTTGTGAGACTGAAAGGTTGTGTGTCTGAGATGGTGATCAGCAGCACTGGAGCACCACAAGGAACTGTACTCTCACCATTCCTCTTTACACTGTACACCTCAGACTTCCAGTACAACTCTGATCCTGTCATCTGCAGAAATACTCTTGACGACTCTGCAGTTGTGGGGTGTATCAGTGATGGACAAGAAGCCGAGTACAGGGAACTGGTCAATCAGTTTGTGAAATGATGCAGTAACAATCACCTCATCTTAAATACCAGCAAGACTAATGAGATGATTGTTGACTTCAGGAGGAGCAAGAATAAGCAGCATAGTCCTGTCTACATCCTTGGAGAGGAGGTGGTGGAGAATAGAGGTCGACCGATAGTGGATTTTTTAAGGCCGATCTAATAACGATAGTTTGGAGCAGGAAAAAGCCAATAGCCAATTAATCGGCCTATACCCATATATAAGATTCATGACAAACTCATATCACATCAATCAGACGTGTATTCACGTAAATACCGGTATCCGATGTTTAAATGTCCGCTGCAGCAGTGGCTGGAAATCCCTCACAGACGTGATGTCGGCGGGATCCCGTCATTGTCGGATGACTGTTCTACACGCGGTTTTAGAGGCGGTAAAATACATGAAAGATGGTTTCAGAACAGCTTGAAACTGGTTTGTGTGGTGGAATCAAACCTGCAAGACCCGTACAGAGCGGACTAACAGAACTGCAGGGCTAACTAGACAGGGACCGGTTCATCGAAGAGTCAGGAATGACAGTGGAGGTAATTAAACATGACGCCTCGCGGTGGCCCCCACATGACAAATAATAGCCTTTAAAAATGAGAAGAAAACAACTTACGGTTCCACACGAGCTTTAAGTAGTCCTTAGTAATCAATAGTGCGGACTTTGACTTTTTTTCCATTTGCATTCAGACACTCTTTTACCTCGGAGCTGGGCCGGACTTGTCCGCGAGGAAGCAGCGCGTTTATAAAGACATCTTTGATTAAATAGCGGATGGACTTAACGGCATATTCTACCATGAAAGTGTAAAGGCACTAGCGGCTACATACAGCTTTCATTTAGCGTGTTCTTAAGCTGTTCGTTGTTAGCTTAACAATCACTGTGGTCAAACATGCCGGTGGCTGTTTATGCTGAAATATGATTCACGTTTATGCTTGTTGAACAACCGCTACTTATTGCTTCCTCCAAGGAGGTTTTGTTGTTTATGTTACAACTCGTGAAGGTTGTATTGCACTAACTGATGTCGCCGCACTTGTTATAATTTCCACCTGGACCACTTCTGTCCTCCTGCTGCCTGCACTCCCCCCCCCCCTCTCTATGTCCAAGAGCAGCCCCTCCCCTCAGTGATCAGAGAGCAGAGCTTTATGGCGCTGTGGAAAAAACTGCAGCCATTGGCCACTATCAGAGCCAAGTTCAGCCGATACCGATAGTTTGTAAAGCGTCCTATCAGCGCCGATTAATCGGCCAAACCAATAAATCGGTTGACCTCTAGTGGAGAACTACAAATACTTTGGAGTTCAGCTGGACAACAGACTCGACTGGAAATGCAACACTGACTACATCTACAAGAAAGGTCAGAGCAGACTCTACTTCTTAAGGAAGCTGAGATCATTCAACGTCTGCACCAAGATGTTGCAGATCTTCTACAAGTCTGTTGTGGAAAGTGCAATCAGCTTTGCAGCATCTGCTGGGGCAGCAGCATCAGAACCAGAGGCTTGAAGAAACTAAACAAGCTGATCAAGAAAGCTGGTTCTGTGCTGGGGAGAACTCTGGAGCCGCTGGAGATGATCGTTCAAAAAAGAATGCTGCACAAGCTGATGAAGATGATGGAGGATTCTTCCCATCCTCTCCACAACACGGTGAAGAATCAACAGTGTGTGTTTAGTGGGAGGCTGCATCAGGTTTACTGTAGGACGGAGAGATACAGAAATTCAATCCTGCCAGCAACCATCACCCTGAAGGACAAGACTGACCGTTTAATTATTGTTATATTATCATTTCATATAAATGTTATATTGTTGAAAAATAGAGTGAGCTTTTTACAATGCTGAATTTCCCTTCTGGTACTAATAAAGTATTTTTCATTTCATTTTCAATCATTACACCTGTGCATGTATGTATGTATGAAGGAGAATGATGGGGAGAAAGATGCTGGAGTTAATTATGTGGTGCTGCGCCACAGATTGGTCTGCCTGTGGAAAATGCTGACATTATTGTACATTTTATTTAAAAATACATTCCTAAAGCATCAGAATTCATTCAAACATGATCAGACATCTGAAATCCCAAACATACTGTATAATTTAAAGAGAAAAATTGAGAAGTAGAAAAAGGCAAAATCTGAAATTTGAGGTGATCAAAATCTGAACTGACTCAGAGCAGCCCCTCTGTGATACCATACAAAGACTTTCTCTTCTTACTCAGTCCAAACTGAAACCCCACTTTTAATATTTCTCATATCTGTGGAGCCGTTTTTCTTTTCCACTACAGTGTAAAATTTTGTATATTAACCTTCTCAAGTCAAGATTCATCCTTAAATTTGCTTTTCAGATGTTGCAAAGAAAGCTGAGGGTCAAGTTGATGCTCCTGCGCAGCTCTTCCAGAAGGTAAGTTTTTTGTTCTTCTAGAAAACGTTGTAGAAAAATCAAAGAAAAGATTGAAAACAAAAAACCAACCAACCAAAAAAAAAAAAACACAAAACAGAGGTCTTAGTTATCGGTCCTGAGGGCAAGAGAGAAAAGGAAACTTCTGACAAAATACAAGATTTTAAACCATCACAATGGCCCTGGTTACATGATGATTTTTTTTTTTAAGACACACAACATAACTTTTAGACCTTAAAAATTCCTCATAACATTTCTGACTTGTTTTGATGGCACACCATCAAACATGGCACACAGTCATTATGCGCATTTTCAAGCTGCCACTGCCCAGAGGCGTCTCAGGGCTCAGGTTGTGCCTGAGCCCTGGCACACAGACGTCTCAGGAGGCGCCCTCACTCACACAATTCACGCAATTAACAACAGCAACTCAGGTGCTGCCGTATCGCTGCAAGTTTGGACATTAAAAACTGAATAAAAGGGACAAGCAAGCTGCATCATCTGTGGTATCAAATTCAAGACGCTGGATCCTCCACATCCACCTGAAACACACCTGAACAGGTTAGTCACTGTAATATGAAAGCTTAATATTAGCATCTATATTAGCAGCTAGCTTAGTGGCGTAGCGGCATAAACGTGAGCTTGTTGATATCTTTAGTTCATACTAAAGTAATGTAACTCCATCAGATGACTACTGAATGTGTTCAGGAGAAGAATGAGATGTTTACTGTGCAGTTTTCATAAACTGTGACTGCCGTGATTACGTTAAACTGGGTCCACTGTAAACGACGCAGTTTACTGGGTCCGATTATTAGAAAGAGCAGCTGTTGCTCATTTAGGAGTGCAAGGAATAGTTATTAAAACTTGCTGTACTCAGCTTGCACAGTTATTTAAAGCCTAAAAAATGTTTTCCTCGACATGCACTACTAGTAGAACCAGCTGTGGACATCTGTCCTACAGCTGTGTAACTGCTACAATATAACTGAGTCAAACTATCAGCGGGTCATTAAGAGGCTTGTGCAAAACTTGATAACCAACTGTCATGTGGATCAGATGTGTTGCAGCAGGGAAACATCTAAAACCTGCAGGTGGTTATCCTGCACTAAGGTGCAGCCTAGCCTCCTCTCCTCACTCAAAAAAAAATACTAGTTTAGAGCATTTCTCTGTAGGTCCTGGTGGATTTTTGTACACATTAAAAACTCTTGGATAAGTTAAGAGCATATTTATAGTCTGAATTAATTCCCATGTTCATCTACAGGTTTTCCTAATGTGGTAAAGCAAAGAAATTGTCCAAGAGACAAAGTATTAGTTAAACTAAAGATCAGCGCTCTTTCAAAATGCTGGAAGATAAAGGGTGAGTGTAGATTTTAAATTCCTTGGATATTATAATGCAGTCTCCTAAGCAGAGCAGACACTAGACATGACATGACAGATTACTGATTACAGCTGAAATCACTTGCAATGTGGACTTGGACCATAACACTGGAGACATGACAAAAAAAGACAATGCTTGCAGAATGATATATGCATCTAGCAGCAAGTAAGTGCTATTAGATCACGATTTAGACCCAAGTCACAAAAAATTGCCTCGATTTTTGGCCAAATTCTCCAATGTAAATGCGAATAAACTCTCTTTAAACAACCCACTTGTCTGATCAAAGTTCAGGCTCAAGATTTTAATTTGCTTTAAGCTCTGCAAGAGGCAAGAAAAGACTTCTAACGGCTGGAGGGAATCACAGTACAGGTATGATGGAGATGGATGCTAGTTCCGCCGCCGATAGGGGGGTCACTGATAAAAGTTGTGTTGTGTGTCTTTAATTCGGAATGAATTATTCCAAATAAAATCTTTCGGAGTTAAATCAATGTTCTTTGTGTTTACGTGAAAAACACGTTTATTTAGTTCCACTTTAGATCCGGGGGTTGGGAAGGGTTCTGATTGGACAGAATATTTTTGTTTTGGCTATGACATAAAAACCACATACGCAGATTTTCACTGTACTGTGACTGTTGTTTTGTAGCAGCAGCTTGACACGAACATACGTCTTCATTTCCGCCGGCTGGCACAAGTCCAGCGCTTGTTTCATGTGCTTTAACAAGTGCCATTACAACAGAACAAGTGAAGGAGCATGCTCAGAACGACAGGAGGTATTTTTGAGCTGAATAAAAGTTTACATGGCAGAGGAATTATTTTATCCGGAATGACAAGAGGAATAAACCAACCACTTAGTTCAGAATTCAGTTTTATTTGGAATTATCGGTTTTACTCGGAATAAAGGGTTTACATGGTCTTCCTAAAGCGGAATTAACTTTTATTCAGAATAAAAGAGGAATTTAACTCTCATGTAAATGCGGTCAATGTGTAAAGAACCTGGGCATCAATTTTGACTCTGAGCTTTTTTTTTTATTACTCACATAAAAAAACGTTACTAAAACGGGCTTTTTTTTTTTTTTTGTTGTTGTTATACTTGTATGATCCCCGAGGGGAAATGAGGGCTCTGCATTTCACCCATCTCTGTACTGTGAGTACCAGAGAGCAGTGGGCTGCTACTTAAAGCGCCCGGGGAGCAGTTGGTGGGGGGTTAAGGACCTTGCTCAGGGGTCCACAGTGGTACACCCAGGGGTCGTGTCGGGGAATCAAACCCGGGTCCTCCGCGCCCAAGCCCACGACGCTACCACTGGGCTATCCACTCCCCCATCATCTCTCATCCTAAGAACATCACCAGAGTCCACTGGTTCTTTCTCGGGCCAACACGGAGATGCTGATGCATGCTTCTATCTCCTGTCGTCTGGACTACTGTAATGCCCTGCTCTGTGGTCTTCTTAAAAAGTCAATCTCCAGTCTACACCTACTCCAGAAGTCAGCAGCGAGGTTTCTGACAAGGACCGGAGGGTGGGAACACATTACAGCGGTGTTAAAATCACTGCATTGGCTCCCCGTGCGTTCAGGATTGATTTTTAAAGTTCTTTTAGTAGTTTTTAAATGTCTGAACGGTCTTGGACCACCTTATTTATCTGACATGCTTTTATTGTATCAACCCTCACCAACCCTTACGTCCTCTGGCAGCAGCCCGGTAATCATCCCCAGAGTTGGATCTAAAACCCACTGGGAGGCTGCATTCAGCCATCACGGCCTCCACCTATGGGCCAGCCTGCTGGAGGACATCAGGATCACAGAGTTGATGTTTTTAAAAGGAGACTTAAGACTCACCTTTTTAATCTGGCTGTTAACTGATTTATCTGCTCTTATTTTTTTTGGTTCTACAATTTTTAACCTCTGTTTGACGATACAGTAGATAAAATCCTACAAGGTACATTTTATATTTATCAATTTTCAGAACTTATTTTAGAATTTTTTTGTATCTTTATCATCTTTTATAGTTTTTTATTTGTTGCCTGTTTGTATCTTGCGGTTTTTAAATCTTTCAGTTTTTAGCTCCAGTGCTTCCTAATGGGGGCCCTCCACGCTGGGACGTGTGTCTGGTCTGCCAGCGGGGCGTTGTCTCGGAGGCCACCCGACTGGGGACTGAGACTGGGGTCTCTGCCCCATGTGTGGAGCTTACCCTGGTCTGTCTCTTGAACAAAGTGGGCGTCTTGCTGCAGTGCTGTATGCATATTTGTTACTCCATGATTGGTGTCACCTGACTACATACACCAGCAGCAATTCCAATCAGTCAGTCATTTTATTAAGGTAGCTGGAGCTTGGCCTGGATATTCATATATATTACTAAAATATGCATGAATGGAGAAAAATCTACTCAGGTTTTTTAATGAGGAAATAGCATGCTTTTTTTTAACTCCCTTTAATTGACATTTGGCACTTAATTTCATGTGTTTAATTCACAGTCACAGCATGAATGTCTTTTTTTTTTAATACAGACTCACAAAAGCAACAAAAAAACGCTACAACAAACAAACAAAAAACAATAAATAGAATAAAAAACATTAACACTTTGGGAGTCAAATATAGTCGTAGAGAGGCACATCATATGTTGTTCAAGTTTGGCTGAGTTAAGAGTCTGATCTGTGCTGCAGTATATACAGCTCTGTGAAAAAGTTTTTGCCCCCTTCCTGATTTCTTACTTTTTTGCATGTTAGTCACACTTAAATGTTTCAGATCATCAAACAAATTTTAATGTGAGTCAAAGATAACAAGAGTAAACACACAATGCATTTTTTGAATAAAGATTTTTATTGGTGGGGGGGGGGGGCTGCTCCAAACCTCCATGGCCCCTCTGTTAAAACATAAATTAACTGTTGTTTATCACATCTTTGGAAAGCTGAGTTCAATTTCTCTAGCCACATCAAGGCTGGATTACTGCCACACCTGTTGTCAATCAAGAAATAACTTAAATAAGACCTGCCTGAGAAAGTTTAGTAGACCAAAAAGATCCTCAAAAGCTAAACGATCCAAAAAAAAATTCAGTAAAAAATGAGAAATAAAGTAATTGAGATCTATCAGTCTGGAAAAGGTTCCAAAGCCATTTCTAAAGCTTTGGGACTCCAGAGAACCACAGTGAGAACCATTATCCACAAATGGTGAAAACATGGAACAGTGGTGAACCTTCCCAGGAGGGGCCGGCCAACCAAAATGACCCCAAGAGCACAGCGACGACTCATCCAAGAGGTCACAAAAGACCCCAGAACAACATCCAAGAACTGCAGGTCTCACTTGCCTCAATAAAGGTCAGTGTTCATGACTCCCCCATCAGAAAGAGACTGGGGGGCAAAAATGGCTGCATGGCAGAGTTCAAAGACCAAAACCACTGCTGAGCAAAAAGAACATAAAGGCTCGTCTCAGTTTAGCCAGAAAGCATCTTGATGATCCCCAAGACTTTTGGGAAAATACTCTGTGGACTGACGAGACAAAAGTGGAACTTTCTGGAAGGTGGAGGTCCCATTACATCTGGCGTAAAAGTAACACGGCATTTCAGAAAAGGAACATCATAGCAACAGTAAAATATGGTGGTGGTAGTGTGATGGTCTGGGGCTGTTTTGCTGCTTCAGGACCTGGAAGACTTGCTGTGGTAAATGGAACCATGAATTCTGCTTCTACCAAAAAATCCTGAAGGAGAATGTCCGGCCATCTGTTGGTGACCTCAAGCTGAAGCGCACTTGGGTTCTGCAGCAGAACAATGATCCAGAACACACCAGCATGTCCACCTCTGAATGGCTTAAGAACAACAACATGAAGACTTTGGAGTGGCCTAGTCAAAGCCCCCACCTGAATCCCATTGAGATGCTGTGGCATGACCTTAAAAAGGCGGTTCATGCTGGAAAAGCCTCCAATGTGGCTGAATTACAACAATTCTGCAAAGATGAGTGGAACAAAATTCCTCCACAGCGCTGTAGAAGACTCACTGCCAGTTATCACAAACGCTTGATGCAGTTGTTGCTGCTAAGGTGGAACAACCAGTTATTAGGTTTAGGGGCAATTACTTTTTCACACAGGGCCATTTAAGTTTGGATTTTTTTCCCTCCTTACAAATAAAAATCTTCATTTAAAAAAAGTATTTTCTGTTTACTTGTGTTATTTTTGTCTCACATTTAAATTTGTTTGATCTTAAAGTGAATAACATGCAAAAAAGTAAGAAATTAGGAAGGGGGCAAAAACTTTTTCACACAGCTGTAGTTCAGCTCTTTTTTCCAGCGCAAATCAAATAAGTCCCTCTTGTAATTTACATCTGCCGTTATCCTCTCCATCTTGAAAATGTCTTTCATATCCTTGCAAGTGTTCAGACTTGGGCTCTCCTGTGAAAACCAATGTATTGTAAGAGCTTTTTTGCTTGCCACCAGTAGGATGCTATACAAATGCTTATCATTTTCTGACCATTCATTGGGCACAAGTCCAAAAAATAAGTCAAATATTGCTTTTATGGCATTATGTATATCTTTCCGGTACCCTTTAATCACGGGACAGCTCCGAAACACATGATAATGGTTAGTATTTATACTTCCACAATTTCTCCAGCAGATAGGCGAGTTCAGGGCTTGAAATTCACTTCTCAAAATGGGGGGAATTCCCCCTTACATGCTTCACCAAGGGGGGATTTGGAGACTTTGGGGGGGATATTTACAGGGCGCTTTACCACAGGTCTTACAGCGTCCTACCCGTACCTCAGATTAATAAGGAGCATTAATTTGTCTTTTTCGTCCTTCTTAGTTTTCATCTTAACCAGCTCTCTTGTCCCGTCTCCGTTCTCTTTATCAGCCATCATCAGTTTTTACCAACTTAATATAAAAAGTACATATTGCAGTAATCTGTTGCATCTTTCAACTGCATAATTATAATAAGTGGTTCTTTCTTCCAGCTCGGTTCTGTTCTCTCTCCTCTACGTAATCTCTTGCATTTGATAAAAGTTCTGTTAAAATAAAACTGGTCTTGGGGAGGACAGAGCATCTTCTACATGCAAGGCTAGAAAACTGTCAGAAACTTAACTCATTCACTGCCATTGACGTCTATTGCCATTTACAGCGGGGGGAAAAAAGTATTGAAATTTTTACCAGATGTCGCCAGATTGTCACCAGATTGTGTTCATGTCAATAGCTCTGCTAGAAACATATTTTTGGAAAAAAATGTTGACTTGTTCAATACTTTCCCCCCAGCTGTATACGACTATAGATGTCAATGGCAGTGAATGAGTTAATGAATATAATAACACATTTAAGAATACCCTAAGATACTTGATAGGAAAGAAAATGGAAAAACAGAGAAAACAATAAAGAAGCTGAGATAAACAAGAACAAGTGAAGAGCAGAGAGAATGTGAGAAAATGATGAGGAAACATCCCCAAAATCAGCTTCTTTCTCCAAAATAATACAAAATTTAGATTTTTAATAGGACATATTTAATGCTCTTTAGCCTATGCGTCAAAATATAAAATGTATTCCTAATATCAAACTATTACTATTTATCAATATTATCTTTATCTATGAATCGATCTCACATTCAGCTGCCATGTGAGAAACGGTGACGCAGCGCTGATGTCGGTCTCATCACACCAACATTAACCTGAGCAGCTCGTGTCTCCGTCAGTATGAAGAAACACGAATATTCTGAGCCAGTTAGGCTAAAACTTTTCTTTGGGCTGCTTGGTAACGTAGCCAGCACCGGCGCTACCTGAGGATCCGGAGGATTTGGGTCGTAAACGAGACCGACACCGGCGCTGCCACCGCGACTGGTGTTGGTCCAGACCAGCTTCCCTTCAGGTGACCCGAAGTTACATTTACGTTATAAAACTCCGTGAAAGTATCGTCTTACCGGCAGGAAATCCGCCAACAATGGCTGGTTTATCAACATGAGGGAAGCTGCGACATCTGACAGGTCAGAGAGAGAGAGAGAGAGAGAAAGGGAGCGCGCGCTTTCTTAAAGGGCCGACGCGGGAGGCGACGTCACTCCTTCTGAATGAAAGGAGAGGGAGCGATGTCGCCTCAAGCGTGTCGAGCCCTTTATTCTACGTTATTTTATGGCTCCGATGCAAACGTTCACTGCACATTACGTCGCTGCAATTGCAAGCGGGAATTTCCCGCATTATAAGAGCGAAGTTTGCGGGAATTGATGGTATTATGCGCGATTCCCGCAATCCCGCAGCGAATTTCAGGCCCTGGGCGAGTTACCTTGGTAATGAGATTTTTGATGGGGTGTAATAAAATATCTTATCAGACTTTTCCAGGCAAATTCCTTCCAGCTATGAGAACTGCTCAGTGCCGGTTCTACAATGAATTACTCCCTGGGCGAGACACCCTCCAAGTCGTCCCCTCCCACCACCACCACCACACACCCACAAAACAAGAACTTGCACAGTTTAAAACTAACAAACAAAAAACAGTCATGTTTTCTTATAACAAAATAAGTGCCACCAGTAGGATGCTAAACATCCTAATGTTCTGTATTGCTCAATCAGAACATTAGGAGAGCCTAGTTATTTCTCTGCTGCAATTACAACAAGACACAAAAGACAAAACAATACTGCACAAAACAATCCGTGTATGGTTCATTCTTTGGTTTTTCCGTTTCAAAATAAAATCGCAAAAACAAAATAACTATGTAGTTTTTTAATCCGTGTATCATTCGTTCTTTCTATTTTTAATCCTAAATCAAAAATCCAAAAAATGAAATCGTGGTGAAACTATTTTGTTTTTTGTTTTTAATTGTAACACAAAAAAGAAAAATGGCATGTTTTTTTATATTTTGATTTTAGAATCAGATCAAAAATACAAAATGGAATAACGGGACACGAGACTAAATTCGATTTTCCGTTCCGGAAACGAAACGGCTTTGCGCACGGTAGTTGTTCTGGTTTACCCTATTACCATGGTGGCAGCTCACCCAAAAGTTTCTTTGTGAAAATGTATACCTGGAAAATCCTGCTTATTTTTTCGGTAGTCATGTCCTCTTCCTTTAGGGCAGAGTCCTAAAGGGGTCCCTGGTCCTCAGGTCCTCAGGGACCCCTGCCCAATGGCGCGGGAAGGGGGGAGCTGTGGGTCTCTACTGTAAGTCGATTAGTCTCAACGTGTGGTTACCAAGCAAAGATCAGGCCATTCTGCAATAGGAGGGACTGAATGTTTGATTCTTACACAATATTCATTTGTTCTTTAAATATTTCATGTTACAGATCTGTTAGCAGCAGAATAATTTTGTTACTATCAGTGCGGTATAAGGCAAAATGCGCCGGGCAGGCGAGTTTATACCGCAGTCTGCCGGTGAGTCGCGCGCGCTGACCATTCAGCCAAAGAGACGTCTCCAGAGACATGATGAAGGACCCTCAACTGTCACATCATCATCATTGTAGCGTCTTCCACTGATTTACAATATCAGTCTGTCAAGGTGGAAACAGTCTGACAGACATGAACACGCGTCTACCCCCGTGCGTAATGCTCCAGATGCGCTGGCGCTGCTGGAGGATTATTCAGATTACCTCAGGAAAGAACGCGTTTTTAAGAACCATAATGTCCTGAATCATGAACCTGCGACCCCCTGAGGACCAGGGTTGGGAAACCCTGCTTTAAGGCGGATTTCCACCGGCTGCGGTGCGGTGTAGTTCCGACCTCTACAGAGCAGCAGCTCCCACCGCAACCGTGTCAGACACGGCGCGCCTGCGACTGCAGTTCGTGCTTCCACCAGATAAATCTGATAAATCACATTTGCAGGATCACATGATAATGATCAGGGGGGCTGGATAAATGTCCAGTGGTGTGTGCGCGCAAGAAATGTCCTACATAAAGTCACTTCTCCCTTCATTGTCCTACTTCAACCAGCTGACGCGTTTCATTCATAATATATGATCATTTATTGTCGGCTGCAGCTTCACATCTTTACATTTTTAACAATTTACTTACCATGCATAATCTATCCCAATAATTGATCATGCCATCACTTTCTTGCTTTCTTCGCTGAATACTCAGTCTTTATAATCCAGTTTGAATGTAGGCTTATTACATTTCTAACGAACAGGCTATAGTGCAAACCTGCACAGTCCGTTATGTGCGCAAATAATTTTTTAATAAGGTTAGTCTCAACTTTAAAAAGCTCGCTTACCCGATGCCACCGTTACAGGAAGAGTTAAAATCCTGAGTGCAATCTCACAGTTCCTTCAATCTGTGTGAGCTAACAAATTATTTTCAAATAACACATCAAAGTTGGAGATCTTGATTAGTCTTTTTCCTATATGTAAATCCACCGTGATTGTATTTTTTTAGTTGTTTAATGTGACCAACACAGAAAGACGAAAATCGAATGTGATTAATGTATTTATTAAAAAGAAAAAAAGCACACAGACAGCAGTAATGCGGGCGCGAGGTCCATGTGCAGGTTACACAGTCCATGCTTGACTTCTAACTCTCCATGGCTGATAGGACTTGAGGCTCCCAGCTGCTGGTCAGATTGCGGATGGCTGGAATGTTTGCTAACGCCTTACAAAACTTCTGGGTCACCAAACCCCCGAACAATAAAATATTAAAATCGAATTTAGTTCTTTGTCCCGTTATTCCATTCTGTATTTTTGATCTTATTCTAAAATTAAAATATAAAGAACATGCCATTTTTCTTTTTTGTGTTATAATTAAAAACAAAAAACAAAATAGTTTCACCACGATTTCATTTTTTATTTTTGATTTAGGATTAAAAATAGAAAGAACGAATGATACACGGATTTTTTTTGCTTTTTCTGTTTTTAAACCCTAAATGAAAAAACATAAAACCAAAATAATTGAAAATAATCCGTGTATGGTTCGTTCTTTGGTTTTTCCGTTTCAAAATAAAATCGCAAAAACAAAATAACTATGTAGTTTTTTGCTTTTTCTGTTTTTAAACCCTAAATGAAAAAACATAAAAACAAAATAATTGAAAATCCACAGTGTTTGATTTTTACTTCAGTCATAAATAAAACACACTTGTTTGTTTAGTACAGCCTATCATAAAAAGGCTATCATATCACATAATGTCATGGGTTTTATTGTGAAAACTGACACTTCAGGCTTTGAAATGTGGAGCAGCAATGAACTACTAAATCTTTGAATGAAGAAACCGTGCATGCAGTAGATCAGAGAAAAATCTCTGTACTTCATGGCTACTGCTACACGAAGAAAGTGGACAATGGTCAAACATCACACCCTTATAACGGAAAGGATGTCTCCGTGTTGGCTATTCAATGTAACTGGTGGGAAGTAGACTCAAAAGCAGACGTGACTCTCATGGTTTAACAGTTTATTTAAAAGAAGCAGTTTAAATTATCCACAGGCAGCAAACCAAACATGGCGTCATCCTTTTACTGGTGCTCAGCTGTCTACCCGAAAAATAAAATTACTATTTAAAAAAATATGAACATGGCTACGCAAAATAATCTGGTCAGTGAAAACAAATTAATCTTCCCGCAAAACTGAATGCTTAGTTTTCATTAGACACTTTTCTCCTCCATAGTTGGCCTACCTGGGAAGTGATCAAAGCGCAGCATGTGACGGGGTCGGACTGGATAAATAACCGTTTGCTCGTTTATTATTCACTTTAACTGTACTAACTTTAACTGGGCTATTGTTGCCGTAACTGTAGCAACAATAGCCCAATGATGTGATCCTTGTGAAGTCGTAGCCGACTGAGAATCCAACCACAACAGAGACGCTCGTGGAAAGGGGCACCAGGAGGAAAGCTCGGCGCTCCACGGCACGTCACACTCAGTGATATTCCTCGTTTATAATGAATTCAGTTTTTAATGTTTCGTGATCACTGATGTGACAGGGCTGTATGCTGCACAATAGCAGCACATGAGCATGAAGTGCAGTTATTAACACTGATTGGCTGCGTAAAGATTTATGAAATGTGTATCACATGCTGGGCAGTGTTACTCACTGTTTTACTGCAGTTACCTGCTTGTTGCACTTGTCACCCAATTGGCTGCTTTGCAAAATTGTACGAAATAAATTATGTCTTTATTCTAAAAGTTGAGTTGGATTTTATTTCGTGCTGGGAGAGCAAGGGAAAGGTGTGCAACCGCATAGCGCTGCTCAAAGACCACGTTCACACCGCAGGTCTTCATGCTCTGATTTTTTGTCATATCCATTTTTTTTGTGTGCGGGTGTTCACATTACATTTCTAAATGTGGCCTGTCTACCAACTGCAATATGAACAGCTGACGCTTCTGATGTGACACGCATGCTCAGTTTAGCACAAATGACATCAGGCGTGTAACGGTGTTCATGGAAACCAATGCAAACAAACAGGAAGTGACCAGCATTTGCGGGCTCACGTTGAAAGTAATTTGTGGCGGCAGTCGGCAAATGTATGAGCGGGTTTTGTGACGAAGAAGAGAAACGCATTTATGATGACGTCTCTGTGTGAACAGTTGCTGCTTCATGTGTGCAGAGGAGTGTGTGGATGAGTGTCGGAGCAGGATGGAGGATGACGATGTTTCAGACCAGATGTTCTGAGGAAATCTCATCTCTCCACAGATGTGACGTCACCAAACAGTTCAGCCGCGGTAGAAATAACTCACAGATCGCAGCGATCAGCTGATATCATTGAGGGGGGGGGGGCTATGCTGCACATTTATCACCGCTATTCTCTCTACCTGCTGCAGTCAGGGTCCCTTTACCGGATGCATTTCACACACTTTTCTCTGCTGGCCTCGTCCACAGCGGTGCGCCTCTCTCTTACGTTCACACACTGAGCTGATGGACCACATAAAGGCTTCCCACAACACTTTCATCAGTTTCCAGGTTGATGTTCAATCAGAGCCAGAGAAATATGATTAAACTCTTCAGTCTATACTTTACATCCATGGTCCGTCTCCTCTGGTGCAGAAATAAGGACGTCCCCCCCCCTCGGTCTCAGAGGTCGGATGGATGCGACATGCCCGTACAGACCGCGATTGCTTTGACACAGATCAGATATGTATCCGATTCAATACCACATTTAGCCTGAATCCGATTCCAAAAATGTCAGATTCAATGCAACTTGCGCTGTTCACACGGTCAGAGGCAGATCAGATATGCGTCACATTTGAGCGAAAAGATCGGATTCAGGTCATATTTACCTGCGTGTGGCCAGAAGGACAGAAAAGATCACCATAATCTTCCATTTTAGAATAAGATAACATAGACTTTATTGTCCCACAACGGGTAATCTGTCTTGGGCTTTTAGAATCACATTATCAAAGCGAACGAACCAAAATAAAATACATTTTAATTAAATAGTCATTAATTAGCCTATTTTTCAAATGCCAAGGAGCCGCATCAGCGACCCCTGGCCTATATTCATATTAATTTTTGCTTTTAGAAGACAACTACGTCATAAGTGTAACCAATGGTAGCCAGATGTTACTGTAACCCAAAGAAGCGCGTGCGCACGCACCCACCCACCCGCACACACACACACACACGTGGTGATTCTCTCCAATATGCAACTTGCAGTGATTAAAAGTATAGCCTAAAAAAACTTTATTAAAAGTAATCAAATAAATAAAACTAATAAAATAGAAGTAGGAAAATATTAAAGGGTCTAAAATGGCTGTGTCTGTGGCCCCCTCCCTTTGGCGCCTGCGCACGTCAGGCCGTCGGCTTCCTCGGGACACCACAGCCGCTTTTCTGACTCTGGGCAGCCGCTCTCACGGCGGCCGTCCTCCAGCTCACGACAGCCACACCCCTCCCTCACCACCATCACCTGATACCTCTGAACCCTCTGAGCCCTCTGATCCCTCTGACCCCTCTGAACCCTCTGAACCCTCTGAACCCTCTGAACCCTCTGACCCCTCTGAGCCCTCTGAACCCTCTGAACCCTCTGAACCCTCTGACCCCTCTGAGCCCTCTGAACCCTCTGAGCCCTCTGAACCCTCTGAGCCCTCTGAGCCCTCTGAACCCTCTGAGCCCTCTGAGCCCTCTGAACCCTCTGAGCCCTCTGAACCCTCTGAACCCTCTGAACCCTCTGAGCCCTCTGAACCCTCTGAGCCCTCTGAGCCCTCTGAACCCTCTGAACCCTCTGAGCCCTCTGACCCCTCTGAGCCCTCTGAACCCTCTGAACCCTCTGAGCCCTCTGAACCCTCTGAACCCTCTGAGCCCTCTGAGCCCTCTGAACCCTCTGAACCCTCTGAGCCCTCTGAGCCCTCTGAGCCCTCTGAACCCTCTGAACCCTCTGAGCCCTCTGAGCCCTCTGAGCCCTCTGAGCCCTCTGACCCCTCTGAGCCCTCTGACCCCTCTGAGCCCTCTGAGCCCTCTGACCCCTCTGAACCCTCTGAACCCTCTGAGCCCTCTGAGCCCTCTGAGCCCTCTGAACCCTCTGAGCCCTCTGACCCCTCTGAACCCTCTGAACCCTCTGAACCCTCTGAACCCTCTGAGCCCTCTGAACCCTCTGAGCCCTCTGAACCCTCTGAACCCTCTGAGCCCTCTGAGCCCTCTGAGCCCTCTGAGCCCTCTGACCCCTCTGAGCCCTCTGACCCCTCTGAGCCCTCTGAGCCCTCTGACCCCTCTGAACCCTCTGAACCCTCTGAGCCCTCTGAGCCCTCTGAGCCCTCTGAGCCCTCTGAACCCTCTGAACCCTCTGAACCCTCTGAGCCCTCTGAGCCCTCTGAGCCCTCTGAACCCTCTGATCCCTCTGACCCCTCTGAACCCTCTGAACCCTCTGAACCCTCTGAGCCCTCTGACCCCTCTGATACCTCTGAACCCCCCCTAACCCCCCACCCCCCCCCCCCCCCCACCCCCCCACCCCCCCCCCCCCCCCCCCCCCCCCCTCCCCCCCCCCCCCCCCCCCCCCCCCCCCCCCCCCCCCACCCCCCCAACCCCCCCAACCCCCCCAGCCCCTCTGAACCCTCTGAGCATCCGGCACCCAACTGCTGCGCCTTCTTCTCCAACGTTTTGCCCCGTCAGTCCTCTCTCGTCTCTCTGCTGTCCGCACATTGGCTTAAAAACAGCTGTAATCAGTTTGATCAGGGGGGGTGCCTTCCCTCCAGGTGCTGCCAATCAGTTCATTAAAAGTTTTTGTTTTATCAATTAAAATGAAAGATTAAAAAAAAAAACATTCCTCTATTTATTTTTGGAATTTTCGTTTTTCCAATTTTGTTTAAAAACAAAAAAACCAACAAACCACCTGTTTTTTCGTTTTTTCACATTTTGTTTTGAAACGGAAAAACCAAAGAACGAACCATACACGGATTCAAAACAGTATGTTATCAGAACTTTTAAAAAGAAAAATCACTATATAAAAATGTGGCATAAATGTATACAATCAGATGACATAAAACAAATTACATAAAATATTAAGAATAATGAACAAATAAGATATAGAATATTCTAAATATAACAAATCCTTAATCACACAAACAACAAACGAAAGAGTCAAGTCGTGACTAACCTTAACCACTTTTTACAGTGGATCCAGCTGATCCATAATTATTAGAACCTTGTATTAGTTGGGCCACATAACAAAAGAATAAGCCTATAATAAATAGGTCTAGCCTATATTTAAAAAGTCTCACTTTTAAAAGCAGTCAAATTTACTCAAATTGCCAACGTCACATTAAAGCAACCTTTACCGATGTTGCATTGTTACACTATTTTTTTGATAAGGTAAAATGCTGGATGAGGTAATGGAACTCTAAAATACGCTTTTTCTTCCTAGTTACACTTTTTAGTGTCTTTCAGTTGATCTGGATCGTTTGCTAATGGCTGAAGAATCATTAACTATCGCTTACAGTGTTTGAATTTACCGCGACCGTCTTCTTCCTGTATCAAAACTGTCTGGGATGCGGATGCAGCGTCATTTGACGTCACATCTGCACAGCGCGGGAAATTCGGACACCGAATTGCAGCGCATTTTGCAGCACACATCCTGTTCAAGGCAACGGAGAGAGACGTGGGTGGAAACGTGGAAAAAAATGACATGCATGTTTTGTTTTGTTTTTAATTCCTGCCTCTAGTCCCTTTTAAAAACACACATGCAGGCATGCGGACACAAACACACACACAGGCACCCACACACACAGCCTACACACCATCTTGGACCATGTTCATTAAGTGATGTTCCAGTGTCCTGATGTTTAAGGGCTGGTTTTTCTGTGGGTGTGGGAGGTAAAATGGCGGTGCGCTGGGTAAAAGACAGGCAAGATGTTTTTGAAAAGCGCAAGTTATGGCTGAGACAGCAGCTCTGTAGAATAGGAGAAAAAAAAACAAAAACAGGAGGAGCGCTGGGCCACTACGTCTTCACACGCTGCGCTCAAATAAAGACCTTAAAGGCCTCCTTCCACTGAAAACCCGTTTAACTTGCTCCTTCTGAAATACGGAGGGTTTCCCCTTGTTTACTTAGACATGCCGACTTGCTAGCGTTGCGTTGCCCCCAGTCGGCTGTGCTTTCTCATCACAGAAACAATACAAAGAAAAGAGCGAATCGGGAACAGCCTTGCACTTCTACGTCACATTGCAAATAGCGTATCCCACGTGGGGTTTCTATCTGTCCATTGGAAGGCAGGTAACCCTCCACTACACACTAGAAGTAAAGACGGCACGACTGTAGCTTCGGAGTTGAGAAGCTAATTAGCTAACTGTTTGTTAGCATGGCGGAACAAACTTGTTTGTCGGCTCTATTTCCTGTCTGTAACAAAATAAGAGCGGAGGGCGGAGCTTCCTTCATACACTGATGGGAGGCAGCCAATCAGACGGAAATTCATGAGAAGGACCCGGAAAAGCTGCCGTTGGACCACAAGCCTCTCTTCTAGTATACAAATACAGCTGGATACAAAGATACCAGAAGGTTTTTTTTTAAACAGAAACGATGCAGAATGCATTCAATAATAATGGAGAACACAGAAATATTAATGACATCACCATGGAAGTACAACTTTAAAAGAGATGACAGTCTCCAAGAGTGTTTCCCGATAGCAGTTGGTCAGCAGCAAGTTGGGGTGACAATAAGAGGGCGCTCCAGTGGGACTCCACTAATGGAAATGAGCGTCGGTAGTCTGGAAAAATGGCAAGGTTTTTTTTTTTTCTTTCTTTTCTTTTCTTTTCTTTTCTGAGGATGCTTGTGTGTGCGCCCTCATCACAGATGCGCCCTGGGCAGTCGCCCACATTGTTGTCCATTCCTCCTCTGTGATGTCTATTCCTCTCTCCCTTTCCTATTTTGTTTTAATATATAGAGTCAAGTTTGTTTTTAAGTTTGTGAGTCCTTTATATAGACCTGAAACAATGCCTTTGTCATTGTTTGAGTTGTACACCCTCTCAAATAAGTTCAACACCTGTTTTTTATTTTTTATTTTGCTACATTTTTTATTTAGTCACTGACAAAATGTCTCGTGTTAGTAACGATAAAAATGTTGTGCTTCCAACGAGTATTTTTCCTTTATCTTTTCAAAACTAAGCAGTGTACTTTCCTTCATTATCTTACAACAAGCCATTAATCCTTTAGATGTCCACTCCTTGAATCTGCTGTCTAGTGTGTTTGGCGCAAAATTTGTATCATATAAATGCACACCATTTGAGTATTGTTAATATCTGCCTCTAATTTGTATTCTTTTATTACAGTTTCTCATACTTTGAAGGTCAACGTGATCCATGGATTTTCTATAGTTTTAATGAGATCTAGCCAGCAACTATCTGCTATTATTGCTTGTAAGGGAATGAGCGTTAGAGCTTCTTCAATGTTTTTCCACTGGGCTTCATGTATGGGATTGCACCACCAAATCATCGGCCTCAACTGTGCAGCCCAGTAATAATCTCTGAGAAAGGGGAGGCCCCATCCTCCTTTTCCTTTAGCCAACTGTAAGGTTTTAAATCTGATTTGAGGCCTTTTGGAAATAACATGCTTAAAATCTCTTAAGTCCATTTTTCATGACAGGGCTCCTTTAAGAAATGATCTCTCTTCTGGTTTGTGTTTTTCAGGTAAAAGATGTGGACCAGAGTGGGGACTGGTTTAAAGATGGGATGAAACTGGAAGCCATTGACCCCCTAAACCTCTCAGCTATATGTGTAGCCACTGTAAGAAAGGCAAGTGTGTTCCTGACTCCACATCCATGGACAACATGATCTATTTCTAGAAACCCAATACACCCAACAAATCAGAATCAGAAGTCCTCCAACTGATCCCAAACTGGGACATGTTATAACAGCATGACACAATGAGAAAGAATATGTGTATGAAAAGATATATGATGCAAAAATAATGTATACAGACACAGTATGCCTTTAACTATTATTATCATTATTACAATCAAACTTTATTTGTAGAGCACTTTAAGAACAACGCAGTTGACCAAAGTGCTGCGCATAAACTAATGATAAAATACAAATTACATAAACAATACAGAAAACATAAAAAATAACTATAACACAGACTCAACAGACTCACAAACTGAGATAAAGAGCCCAGATCTAGCCATAAAAGGTCAACTATCAATCAGAGTAAAAATGCCAAAGAGAAAAAAATGAATTTTCTACAAATTTTTTAAAACAGGAAGTGAATTGGCTAGCCTAATATTCAGAAGCTTGTTCGAAAGTCGCGGAGCAACCAACGAAAGACTTGGTCACCTCCCAGCTTCCTTCTAGTTCTGGGAACTTCAAGCAGATCCTGATCTGTTGACTTCAGAGTGCGCGAGGGGGAGTTGGACACAAGCAAATCACACAGGTAATGCAGGGCCAAACCATAAAGACATATAAAAGCAAATAAAAGAATTTTTAAATCAATATGAAAGTGCACAGGGAGCTAGTGAAGGGACTGAAGAACGGGGTTATGTGGTCAGATTTACGCAGTCCCGTTAAAGGCGACCGGCAGCATTCTGGACCATCTGTAGTCGTGCGAGTAAGGTTCTGCTGAGTTCAGAGTACAGTGCATTACAGTAATGTAAACAAGTTGTGATAAAAGCGTGAATTAAGATTTCAAAGTTAAGTTGAGATAAAACCAGTTTAACAAGTTTTGCAAGTTGCTGCAGCTGAACAAAGCTGGACTTCACAACAGCACTGATTTGGGCGTCCAGTTTCAGAGCAGTCCATCTTAACTCCCAGGTTAGTGACAGTGGGACTCACAAACTGAGATAAAGAGCCCAGATCTACAGGACTGACATCAGCTTGGTTGCTAGGAGAAAACAGAATCACCTCAGTTTCTTTCTCACTAAAATGCAAAAAATTAAAAGCCATCCATGCCTTTACTTCTTCCAGCCAAGCAACAAGGGATTTGGACTGTGAAAGAGAGACATGAATTTGGCGGTTATCTGCATAGCATCGGATTAGCACATAAAGTTTGCGTAATATAGACCCGAGATTATTATAATTATTGATCCCAATTGGGAAATTTGGCTGTATTTGACCCATCTCTAGATAAACTAGTGGGCTGCCATATCATTGCACCTGGCAAGTCCAGATTAGGCAGTGGGCATTGTGGGTGCTGGCTCAGAGGCCCACTGTAAAGGAAAAACGTCTTCTGATTTGAGGCTCCGCTTGGCAGGCACACAGGTTTATCCTGCCCAGTACAGGAGCCCAACAGCTGACCCACCATGAATTACTACAGAGTAGTAGAATGTCTCCAACTACTGGGGCTGTAACAGTACACAAAAATCACGGTTCGGTATGTACGTCAGTACATAATTCACGGTTCGTTCTTTCTTTGGTACAGTAATGGAGAAAAAAAAAAGTTTACTAAAATTTAACATCACAGCCGAGTACATACTACATACCCAAGCCAGTGTATTATATAGGCAGACGCAGCGCCGCCTGCAACGTCAGGTTCATTTATTGCGATAAGGTTTTCTATCCAGCACCAGGTCACAAAGTGGTTCAAGGTCTCATTTGCTCTAGAACAGGTTTATATTGAGCTCTTGGATTAAAAACTAATTTTTAGTTTAGTGTTTTGATTTTCGTTATCAGGTTTACATGACAGCATGTCATAGCTGCTCTCTGAGTTTCTGTGATGCGACCACCCACAAACACGCGCACATCCATGGAATAAGCGTGCATGCGCCTCTGACAGAGTGTCTGAAAACACGTCAACCAGCTGAAACTCAGACACAAATATCAGTTTAAAACTCTACGTAGAAGGTGAAGATGGAAACATACGCTCTCCTCCTCTTCACCTGCAGCTGCGCCGAGAACGAGCACGTTGCTGGAACTTGCACAGCGGATACCGCCATTAAAATCATGTCTAATTATGTCAGCACATCATCTTAGATCTGAACTGTAAGAATATTTAGCACGACTTTATAGAAACAGTTTTTATCAGCGCTTATGAAATCTTGGACGTTTTTCTGTCGTCTGTGTTTTTTCTGTTTTTTTTTCTTTTTTTTTCTCCTTTTTCTCTTCTTTTCTTTCTACTTGTCCTGTCCAGCATCATAGCAAGCAAAATGGAAATCCGATTGCTTTATTGTGTTGAACAGTTTTGCTTTGCCAAGGGGAGCTTTATGAACATAAGGCTCCCCTTGATATCCTGTTTATTCATTTTATTTCTTTATTTAAACATTTGTCTATAACAGCATTCCATTTCATACTGCTGGGCCTGACAAGGGAGAAATGAAAGTTAACAGAGGTAATGATAGAAAAGTGGAACAGAGAGAGAGGAGTGAGGAAGAGGAAGAGAGTTTTTGTTTTTAAATCAGTTTGGAAACACAACATGACTGAACAGAGTGTAGCTGCTTATGATTGTTTAGTTATTATCAACACTAGAATGCTGTAACTGGAAGCTTATCAGTTACAGAGTTCATGAATACATAATTCAGCAGAGATGACTTAGTTTCTTTTGGCTATCAATCTATTACCCTGGCGTTCATATCTCCCCCTTCATGAAACAATAAACAAACAAAGCTAAATAAACAAATCCTGCGCCTAACAGTTCTGTACAGGATCGTGCCGAACCGAGAGTAGTGTACCGAAAGGTTCAATACAAATACACAATACATGTACCGTAACATGTAACATGTATTGTGTTCTCTACAGTGGTCGACTGCTAGAGAACTCCCTGAACGCCCCACATCTTGGTCTGGCCACCAGCAGTGGCGCCTTTAAACTGGATGCTGTGCTGGGCATAAAAAATTGACATAGCTTCTCCTAATTACTATACCTCTTCCTCGTTTACACTACGGAAGTAATTCTAATCGATTATGAAGGCTGAGAAGCGTAGGTTTTTGCTAATATGCGGCACATTACAGTAAAGACAGCACAAAGTTGCGCAGTGGGGTGAGAACTAGGATCAGGAGAGACTGAGACCAAACAGTTAGTGTTTAGCAGTGTTTTAGCGGTGTAGTAGTTTCTTGTTGTAAATAATAGTATTACTGTTTTTTTTCCGGAGGCTTGAAGTGTTGTTTTGCACGTATTTTAACTACATAGTGGAGGGAAAAAGACAAATTTCTGTCACCTTCTGAAAAAGTTTCTTATGAGAAAGAGGATCCTGCTTGATCAGTGGTGGATGAAGAGCAGCTCAAGATCAACAAGTGAGCAGAAAGTTATATGTGTGTCTGAAAAGAAAGAAAATAATGGTCCTCTATGTCTGGAATAAAGAAAGAAGAGCTTTCTGCTGCAGCTGAGTTGGTTTTGTGAGGATAGTAAAGTATGTAAATAGTAGCAGAAATATTTGCTATATCTACTGATCCAATCATTTTCCATCATTTTAGCCTCATAATCTGACAGCTGAGGCTGAACTGGAACATGATGTCTGGATGCTGACTGGGATTAAAAGGCTTGAGGTTCTACATGCAGTCTTACATTTTAAAGGCAGGGTAGGGGATCCTAGAAAACAGTTAAAGCAAGTTACATTTTAAAAGATACACACCCCCGAAACCATGCCTCCAGAGAGCAGGAGCGTGTGCGCTGACAAGCAAAGATGACCAATAACAGCCAAGTAGATGGCTCATTAGCCTAAACAGCTGAGGAACCACGTTGTGTGTTAAGTGTTAATTTGCTCACCTCCAACTCCTTCTGCAGTCTAAAACATCCACACTGCAATTGTCAACACCTCCATGACTTGATCCACATTCGTTTTTTTCTTTTCGGTGCATTTTAAGAGCAAACAGCTACAAAGATAGCCTAATGGCAGCGAGCATTCACAGCGAGTTGCAAGCGAGCACACGCGGGGGGGGGGGGGGGGGGGGAGGGGGTGGAGAGACAAACGTTTGAGTTTGATAGACATATCATCATTCAATCAATAAGCACGCATCGTTCAAGACAATTGAATTGGGGTTTTTTGGTCCTCTCCGTTCCACAGGTGACTACATTTTTTTAAAGGTGCCATGACATCAAATTTCTCTTTTCTGGGGTTTTGGGTGTATAATATGATCTGTTGTGCTCTGATGAGGCCATGTGAATGTCCAGAGTGAGAATCAAAGTTCCTGTTTATGGTCTGTCAGCTTTGTCTTTCTTTTCAGAAACGGTTGAATCAGACAGCAGCTGATTCAACCGTAGTTCCATCATTCTATGTAATTCATTTGCTCCAATGAGAGCACACTATCAAGTAAACAGCGCCCCTCCTCTCTCCCTAACGGTGTATGCACCGTCCACTTCGCTCCCTGTCTGCTTCAACTGCGAGTGGGAGAGTGACTGCTAAGCAGTCAGGTCTGGGTTAACAAACAAATGGATTTAAAAGAAAACTTCTGCAGCAACACTGAGGGAGGCGACCAACGCCTAAAACTGATTGCCTAAACCTAACCCTTGTCCAAACCCCAGCCAAAACCTAATTTTAACTTAAAGGAGCCCTATTATGAAACATGGACTTTTAAGAGCTCTTAAGCATGTCACTGTGCTATTTCCTCATAAAAAACTTCATTTAAGTAGTTTTTTTCTTCATTTATGCATATCTGAGTAATATATATGAATATTCAGGCCAAGCTCCAGCTTCCTTAACATAACTGACTGACACCGGTATACGCAACGAGGTGGCACCAATCACGAAGCGTCAAATACACATGCACAGCATCGCAGCAAGACGCCCTCTTTGTTCAACAGAAACTCTTAGAGAATTCTAACCTATACACACACTCTGAGGACGAAACTAACAGCCTGCAGGAAGATTTCCTCAGAGACAAGCAGCCATAAGCTAAAAGGTGTTTGATCCAGAGATTTTTTTATTTTTTATTTTAAGCTCTAGAGGAGGGCAAGTTGGGGAAAATGTGGTTGCGTTCGGCATGGGAGTTTGTTTTACTGGACGAATCAACTTGCCAGAAGTGGTTGGATTATAACTTCAGGAGCAGAAAAAAACTCAACTTTGTGTGTGAACTTCACTCCTGACAATATCATGAATCTCGGGCAGTAAAGTCTTTTTTTTTTCGGGGATTACGACTGAAACCTAATGCAGTTCCCACTATAAAACGCCTCATGGACAGACAACAGCACCGGTGAGTGAAAAACGTCTCTTAGCTCAATGCTAAGTATTAGCCTATGATTTGTTTGCTAATTTACTTACTTGTCCGGGGTCTCTGTGGTACTTCTGTGGTACTTCTGTGGTACTGCGTGTACTTCAAACTCCATATCAGACTCTGGGTCGAGCGCATACAGCTCCATAACAGGCTGGTCTGTTTTATCCCGTCGACTGGAGTCCGATTATCCATCAATGTTTACAAATAACATCCATGTGAGCTGCTGGTGCCGGTGTTAAGAACAATTCTGTGACCCTTCAGAATCAGTGTCTCTTCCGGGGCGACGTCATGAAATGGACGTAAAACATGTTGCAATTGGTCGAGAGCTCCGCGGTTCAGGACAGTCAGTCATCTCACTTCTGGGCTGGAAATTAGACGCATAAAAAAACTAATATTTACACCAAATTAGTTTCTATAGTAGCGATAGGAAAATATTTAGCTTACAAATGCCTGTATTTGACTTTTGGAATGTTTGAAAAGCATGATACAGCTCCTTTAGTCTCCAAAACCTAATCTTGACCCTCAAAATGGGGTTCGTACCCGTGGGGATCCGGGAAAATGTCCCCATGAGGGCAAGACGTCCCCACGGTGATGGTAAAAATCCAGAACATGGTCCCCACAATGTTGCAAAAACGCGCCCACACACACACACACACACAAAAAGACCAAAAAAAATTAGAAACAATGGCTTGGACTTTCTAGGGTAAAACTGTAAAAGTAAGCTTCAGTGATTTATGAAGAAAAGAAGAAGCAGGAGGGGAGTGAAAACGAGAGAGGAGTTATTGTGAATGCACTGTTTCCTGAAGCAGGAATGGTCTTGGGTTTTGGTTCTGCTAGTCTCATTTCAAATTGACTAACTGGAAGGACTATGTGGGTTCCAGGTATTGGCAGATGGGTACCTCATGATTGGAATAGATGGCTCAGAAGCTGTGGACGGATCAGACTGGTTTTGCTACCACGGTACCTCCCCCTCAATCTTCCCTGTTGGCTTCTGTGAAATCAACAACATTGAACTTGTGCCTCCAAGAGGTACCACATCTCCGTGAAATGTCCCAAGGATTTGTTGGTCATGGTTTATGTCCTGTTCTGATCGTGGATTCTTTCTCCAGGGTACACTAAACTGCCATTTAAATGGTTTGACTACCTCAGAGAAATGGGTTCAGTAGCTGCTCCTGTCAGGCTCTTTAACAAGGTAACACTGCATATATGGATGTTTTCTGGTGTTCTATTGGCTCCAATCTTCTATATTTTAACAAATGAAGACTGTATCTGACTTTTAGGAGGTTCCCAATCATGGTTTCCGGCAAGGCATGAAGCTGGAGGCTGTTGATCTGATGGAGCCGCGGCTGGTGTGTGTTGCTACGGTGACAAGAATTGTGCACCGGCTACTGAGGATTCACTTTGACGGCTGGGAAGACGAGTATGACCAGTGGGTGGATTGTGAGTCACCTGACCTCTATCCCGTGGGCTGGTGTCAGCTGACAGGCTATCAACTTCAGCCTCCTGCCTCACAGAGTAAGAACATGGCTAAGTTTGAAATATTTTTTTATTCCACCAGGGGAGAACATTAAAAACCTCTAGAAAACTGTTTTAATGGCTGATAAATAACAGATAGTAGATCTGTGCCCAAGTCATCCATGATTTTCTCCAGAGAGTCCTGGACTGGCACAGGGGTTCGTAGGAGAATGCCTGGACTAGCCTATGAAATACATCTCAGTATGAACAACTTAAAAATGTAATTTTGTACTGCACGCAAGTTTATGTGGACAGCACATTTCATGTACAAGACTATTCAAAGTCTGTACATAAAACATTAAAAGCATTACAGGAGGACAAAAAAAAGCATTTAAAAGTACATAAAAATATGAGAAAAAAAATCATAAATCTAATAAATGTTTAAAATAACTAAATTAGATAAGATATGATTAAAGGAGCCCTATCATGAAAAATTGACTTTTAAGATCTTTTCAGCATGTCAGTGTATTATTTCCTCATCAAGAAATGATTTAAATCATTATATTTCTTCATTCATGCATATTTGAGTAATCTACATGAATATTTAAACCAAGCGCTACCTCCCTGCAAACGGCTGACTACCCACCCCGTTACGTATGAACGTGGCACCAATCACGAAAGTCCAAATGCGCACGCTCAGTATCGTAGCAAGACGCCCTCTGTTGAACAGAAACTCAGAGAATCATATCCACACTCTCTGAGGAAGAAACTAACACCTGCAGGAAGATTTCCTCAGAGACAAGCAGCCATCAGCTAACAGACGTTTGATCCAGATTCAGGAGAATTTTCTTCCTTTTTTTAAGCTCTAGAGGACAGCAAGTTGGGAAAAATGCAGTTACGTTCAGCGTGGTTATGTTCAGCGTGGGAGTTTATTTGTTGTAGTGGATGAATCGACTTGCCAGAAGTGGTTGGATTTTAACTTCAGGAGCAGAAAAAAACTCAACTTTGTGTGTGAACTTCACTCCTGACAACTTCATGAATGTCGGGCAGTAAAGTGTTTTTTTCTCTGGGATTACTTCTGAAACCTGACACAGTTCCTACTATAAAAACGCGCATGGACAGACAACAACACTGGTGAGTCAACACATCTCTCAGCTCAATGCTAACTGTTAGCCTATGATTTGTTCGCTAATTTACTTACTTGTCAGGGGTCTCTGTGGTGCTTCTGTGGTACTTCTGTGGTACTGCGTGTACTTCAAACTCCATATCAGACTCTGGGTCGAGCGCATGCAGCTCCATAACAGGCTGCTCCGTTTGATCCCGTCGATCGGAGTAATTATCCATCAATGTTTACTACTAACATCTACATGAGAGCTGCCGGTGCCGGTGCTACAGACAATTCTGTGACCCTTCAGAATAAGTGTCTCTTCCGGGGCGACGTCATGAAATGGGCGTAAAACATGCTGCAATTGGTCGAGAGCTCCGCGGTTCAGTACAGTCAGCCATCTTACTTCCATGTTGGAAATTAGATGCATCGAAAAACTAATATTTAACACAAAATTAGTTTCTATAGTAACGATGGGAACATATCTAGCTTACAAATGCCTATATTTGACTTTTGGAACATTTGAAAAGCATGATACAGCTCCTTTAAAAGAAGTTAGATAAGTTGAAAGATGCGGTGCAGATTTCATGGAAGAGAAATGTTTTCATCCTGGATTTAAAAGTGTCTCCAGGTGTGACAGCTTCACCTCTACTAGCAGTTTGTTCTACTTGTTTACAGCATAACAACTAAATGCTGCTTCTCCAGGTTTAGTCTGGACTCTGGTCTGGACTACTTGACCTTGCTGGGTTTATACTCTCTGAACATATCACTGATGTATTCTGGGCCTCAATCATTCTGGGATTTGTAGACAATCCAGGGTTTCCTCCAGGATTTTTAGTAAATTAGTCATGCTCAACATAATTTTGCTTTTGTGACTAAACAAGTTGAAAAAAATCCTTTTTAATGTCAGTTGAAAACTGATTTATGACAAATAATTAAAACACAGAACCTAAAATTAATCATTGCATAAATATCCCCCCCCCCCCCCCCTCAAGTCAGTACTCAGGAGTGCCAAGTACTGACTTTTGGCTGCTTTCACAGCACGAGTCTGCGTGGACAGGTCACAGTGAGTCCACTGCAGTGTTTCCCCATTCTTCCTTGCTAAACTGTTAAAGCTCTGTCAGGTTGAGTGGGGATTGGATGTGATTTTATCATGTTGTTGTTGTTTGTTTTTTTTTTTAATTAAACCTTTATTTATACAGGTAAGTTTCATTGAGACATGCAGTCTCCTTTGCAAGGGAGACCTGTTTACCTAACGTATATGTCTTTAGATGGTGGAAGGAACCCGAAACCCACGCATACATGGGGAGAACATGCAAACTCCACACAGAGAGGCCACTGTTCAAACCTCTCCCCAGCCAAGGCTCGAACCAGCAACCTACTTGCTGTGAGGCTGCGGTGTTCACCACCGCACCACCTTGTAGCCTTTTTCAAGGACTTTTTCAAGCCCAGCAACTAATTCCCTATTAGACTGAGGTCTGGGTTTTGACTTGTCCACCCCTGAACGTCCACTTTGTCTTCAAACCATTCCTGTGTAGCTTCAGCTGGACGCTTTGGATCATGGTCCTGCTGGAAAATAAATCTTCCAAGCTGTACTTCTCTAGCAAATGGAATTAGATCATCCTCCAGGAATTCCTGATATTTTCTTGCATTCATTTTACCATCCGCTTTTACAGCCTTTCAGGGCTGCTGCTGAGAAGCATCCCTACACCATGATGCTGCCACCACCGTGCTTCACAGTGGGGATGGTGTGTTTGTGGTAGGGCTGAAAGATATATCGTTATCGTAGCTATATCGAGATATGGACATTCAAGATATTAATATCGCAAAAGCAACTATATAAAAGATATAGATTTCTCCTGCACTTGTCCTGCATGTAAAGCTCTGGAAGTCACAAACAAAACTGCACTTTCCACCAAAGTACTTGGTTTTCAACGAACCCGTAGTCATATCGTATCGATATTGAGATGTCTGGCATGAATATCGAGCTATGAAATTTTGTCCATATCGTTCAGCCCTAGTTTGTGGCGATGTGCTGTGTTTGGTGTATGCAAAAAAGAGCACCTTGTCTGATGATCAAAAAGCGCCATGTTGGTCTCAACAGGACCTTCTTCCACTTGGCAATGGATTCTTCAATGTGCTTTTTGGCAACTCTAGTGGAGCTCTATGAGTTTTCTTCACCTGTGGCTTTCTCATTGCCGCTCTCCCATAAAGCTGTGACTGGCAACAGTTGTTGTCAATCCCATCTCAGCAGCTGAAGCTTGGAACTCCTTCAGAGTAGTCATAGGTGTCCTGGTGGCCTCTCTCTAGGCTGGTACACCAGCCTGACTATCGCCATGTAAGTCAGTCTGGGTTCCCTCCATTGAGAAGTGATTTCCACTCCCGAAAAAATTGACCGGACCAATTACAGCGCGGGAGACGGGACTTTACGACACGTCTTTTTCCGCGACTCTTTTTTTTTTTGTTATACTGGTATGATCCCCGAAGGGAAATTAAGGCTCTGCATCTCACCATCTCTGTGCTGTGAGTATCAGAGAGCAGTGGGCTGCTACTTAAAGCGCCCGGGGAGAAGTTGGTGGGGTTAAGGACCTTGCTCAGGGGTCCACGGTGGTTCACCTAGGGGTCTGGTCGGGGACTCGAACCCGGGTCCTCCGCGCCAAAGCCCACGACGCTACCACTAAGCTACCCACTCCCCAGTTCTCTAACCATAAACAGTCAGAATGGCGGCCGCAGCGGAGTGACTATATAACGATGCCCTTTCTGATATGTCAGTCATTTTCTGTACCGCTTATCCAGTTCAGGGTCGCGGGGGTTGCTGGAGCCTATCCCAGCTATTATCAGGCGAGAGACGGGTTACACCCTGGACAGGTCGCCAGTCTGTCGCAGGGCCAACACAGAGAGACAGACAACCATTCACACTCACGTTCATTCCTAGGAACAATTTAGAGTGATCAATTAACCTAACATGCATGTGTTTGGATGGTGGGAGGAAGCTGGAGAACCCGGAGAGAACCCACGCATTCACGGGGAGAACATGCAAACTCCAAAGTCATGCTTGTTAGGTTAATTGATCACTTTAAATTGCCCCTAGGAATGAACGTGAGTGTGAATGGTTGTCTGTCTCTCTGTGTTGGTCCTGCGACAGACTGGCGACCTGTCCAGGGTGTACCCCGTCTCTCGCCTGATAATAGCTGGGATAGGCTCCAGCAGCCCCCGCGACCCTGAACTGGATAAGCGGTACAGAAAGTGACTGACTGGCCTTTCTGATATCTTAAATGAGCTGCACATGTCCTTAAAACCTCAACAACTTGCTGCTCTGAGGGTTTTCATCTTACAAAAAGACGTTTGCTTCACTTCCGTGTTTCTCTGATTGGTTCTCTCCGGTTCAATTTGTTATTGTTAGTCCCACCTCTCGTCTCGAGTTGGACTCTCAAACTGAGGGAGCCCAGACTGACTTGCCGTGTATCTCATACATGGCGTTAGTCAGGCTGGTGTACCAGGCTAGTCTCTCTCACTGGTCTTCTTCTTCCAAGAGGTTTTTTTTTGTTTTTTTTTCGGTCACAAAAACCAAATTATGAGTATGATTGATTTACAAAAGCAATAAAAGGGTAAAACATCCAAGGGTGTGAATACTTCAAGAGTACCCAACTGCAGTTACGATGACCGACAAGGGTGCCGCCATATATCCAATCCATACAGGAAGTCTCATTATGAAGTTAGTTAAATACCGCCAAGAGTAACTATCTGCAGCTTGCAAACAGATGCGTTTAGTGTATTTAGGTGGTTAGGGTTGTTTCCCCCCAAAAAGTTTCCCCAAACACTTTCATTAGTTTCCAGGTTGACGTTCAATCAGAGCCAGAAAAATACGATTTAACTGTTCAGTCCATTGTTTACATTCCGTGTCTGTCTCATCTGGTGCAGAAATAAGGACGTCCGTCTCGATCTCAGAGAAAAGGTGGGATGGAATGCGACATGCCCGTGCAGACTGCAGTCGCTTCAACACAGATCGGATATGTATCCGATTTAATACCACATTTGAAAGTGGCCTGAATCCGAATTGGCAGATTCAGTGTTACCTGCACTGTTCACACAGTCAGAGGCAGATCGGATATGGGTCACATTTGAGCGAAAAAGATCGGATTCAGGTCGCATTTACCTGCAGTGTGAACGTACCCTTAATGTTTTTCTTGCTTTTTTCACTTCTAGAACATATTTAGGATGAAAGGTGTCTCACCAGGAATTCTGCATTTATCTTTAGTAGACTAAACTACTGAAACCCTGTCCTTACATGTCTCCCTAAAGTCCTTCAGACAGCTGCAGTTTAGTCCAGAATGTTGCTGATACGTCCTCACACGCTGACTTCACAACTGTCTTAATGTGAAGCTGAAATTCAGGTCTGAGTCCTGGACGACTCCCAGATGTGTAGCTTGGTTTTAGCCTTTAAGTTGTAAAACAAAAGTTAATGTATTTTCTGCATATAGCAGAAGTAATTAAAAAGGACATCTCTTGTTTGACAATAGGATTAATTTAGGATTACTTTTTTGACAGCCCTAGTTTTAAGTTTAGGTTTTAAAGTTACGGTTAGGTTTGGTTAGGGCGTTAGGTTTAGGGTAAGGGTGCTAGGAATGCATTATGTCAATGGTTATACCCCACGGGGGGATAGAAAAACAAACGTATGTGTGAGTGTGTGTGTGTGTATGTACAGTGGGTACGGAAAGTATTCAGACCCCTTTAAACTTTTCACTCTTTGATTCATTGCAGCCATTTGCCAAAATCAAAAAAGTTCATTTTATTTCTCATTAATGTCACTCAGCACCCCATCTTGACAGAAAAACAACAGAAATGTGGAAATTTTTGCAAACTTATTAGAAAAGAAAAACTGAAACATTACATGGTCATCCTTTAGTACATCCTTCAGTACTTTGTTCAGTACTTTGCTCAGTACTGAGTAGAAGCACCTTTTGAGCTGGTACAGCCATGAGTCTTCTTGGTAATGATGCAACGAGTGTTTCACACCTGGATTTGGGATCTTCTGCATTCTTCCTTGCAGATCCTCTCCAGTTCTGTCAGGTTATATGGTGAACGGTGGTGGACAGCCATTTTCAAGTCTCTGAAAATTACTTTTTGCGATTGAGGAAAGAAAGCTGCTGCATCACAGGGGAGACCTCAAGCTGCTTTCACATCACTTTCACTCCTTATTTTAGACACCAGCTAACCCCTACAGTTAGACTTTTTAAGATCGGACATCCAGAAGTTCAAAATTGCAGTTTTAAGCTTTTCTTGCCAGGTTATTGAGATTGGGGAAAAGAGGTTTTCAAACTGAGTAGATGGTTTTCAGAGCCCCCTCCCATAAGAAAAAAAAGTTTGTTAAAAGAAAAAAGAAATATCCTGATACTTACAAAGGAAAGAAAAGAAAAAAAATCCAGATGCTTTGATTTTTCTAATTTTTTTTCCTCTCACACCTTCAACTTGACTGTGTTCTGGTTTTCAGGTTACAGAGACATGCCCCAGTCCGTGCCCAAGCAGAAGAAGAAGGCCCAACAATACAAGGCCAGAAAAAAAGTGAGTTACTTGTCCTGTCATCCTCTTCCCTCACCTCTGCTTCCTCCTTTTTTCCTCTTTTGTCACTTGTGGGGGTTTCTGGTTTCTCTGGTTTAGTTTTCTGTGTTTTCATGGTTCTGGTTTCTGTAGTCTTTATGGTTTTCATGGTTCTGGTTTCTGTAGTCTTCATGGTTTTCATGGTTCTGGTTTCTGTAGTCTTTATGGTTTTCATGGTTTTGGTTTCTGTAGTCTTTATGGTTTTCATGGTTCTGGTTTCTGTAGTCTTCATGGTTTTCATGGTTCTGGTTTCTGTAGTCTTCATGGTTTTCATGGTTCTGGTTTCTGTAGTCTTCATGGTTTTATGTTTTGGTTTCTGTAGTCTTCATGGTTTTCATGGTTCTGGTTTCTGTGGTCTTTATGGTTTTCATGGTTTTGGTTTCTGTAGTCTTCTATGGTTTTCATGGTTTTGGTTTCTGTAGTCTTCATGGTTTTCATGGTTTTGGTTTCTGTAGTCTTCATGGTTTTCATGGTTTTGGTTTCTGTAGTCTTCATGGTTTTCATGGTTTTGGTTTCTGTAGTCTTTATGGTTTTCATGGTTTTGGTTTCTGTAGTCTTCATGGTTTTCATGGTTTTGGTTTCTGTAGTCTTCATGGTTTTCATGGTTTTGGTTTCTGTAGTCTTCATGGTTTTCATGGTTCTGGTTTCTGTAGTCTTCATGGTTTTCATGGTTTTGGTTTCTGTAGTCTTCATGGTTTTCATGGTTTTGGTTTCTGTAGTCTTCATGGTTTTCATGGTTTTGGTTTCTGTAGTCTTCATGGTTTTCATGGTTTTGGTTTCTGTAGTCTTCATGGTTTTCATGGTTCTGGTTTCTGTAGTCTTCATGGTTTTCATGGTTTTGGTTTCTGTAGTCTTCATGGTTTTCATGGTTTTGGTTTCTGTAGTCTTCATGGTTTTGGTTTCTGTAGTCTTCATGGCTTTCATGGTTTTGGTTTCTGTAGTCTTCATGGTTTTCATGGTTTTGGTTTCTGTAGTCTTCATGGTTTTCATGGTTTTGGTTTCTGTAGTTTTCATGGTTTTGGTTTCTGTAGTCTTCATGGTTTTCATGGTTTTGGTTTCTGTAGTCTTCATGGTTTTCATGGTTTTGGTTTCTGTAGTCTTCATGGTTTTCATGGTTTTGGTTTCTGTAGTCTTCATGGTTTTGGTTTCTGTAGTCTTCATGGCTTTCATGGTTTTGGTTTCTGTAGTCTTCATGGTTTTCATGGTTCTGGTTTCTGTAGTCTTCATGGTTTTCATGGTTTTGGTTTCTGTAGTCTTCATGGTTTTCATTAGGATTTGGCATTGTTTGAGGGTCGTTAACGATTCAGGTCCCGATTCGATTCCCTTTTTTTTTCGATCCCGGTTACTATCGATTCTTGATTCCGATTCTTTTAAGAGGCAGGTTGAAAAAAAGTCTACATTTTCTTTTTTGTGGACAACTAAATCAAATAACAGACACGGGCATTAATATTACTAAACTCCAGCTCTATTTATGTTCTTACCAAAGGCATTTAATTGCATTTCAACTTAAAAAAAAGTAAAAAAAGAAATAAAAATTTTCTCTGGACAAACTTAATTAGACCTGGTTAATGTTCACTATTTTAAGAACTTTAATTGTTAAACTGGTTTTCTAATTAAGAGTCTACTACATGTTACAGTACTTTAAATAAAATGTGTCTGTCCACATTCTTCATTCAGAGGAATTAGTATCTGTTGATCAGCTTTGAGTTTTATTTTCAGTCTGGTTCATGGAGCAGAGGTGAACATCTCCTGTGTCTGCAGCCTGTGTGTGCGGCGATGCGTCGGATGGGCCGCAGCAGCATTTAGTAAACAAAACATTATTTCACATGGGTCTCAAAAGTCTCCAATAAGACCAGAAAGTGTCACTAGACTTGCCACTAGCAGTTTTATTATTATCTATTTATCAATAGAACGTTATCAGAGGGTTCCCAGGACACCTTTTCACACAACTGTATTTAAAACAATGTCATGATTTTCAATTTGTCATTCATAATCACTTAGTTGTGTGAAAAAGTGTTTGCAATTTTTTTTATTTTCACAATAGGGAGTTTTCTCTTCAGTCATCTTTATGTCAGTTTGAAAATTTGGTCTGATCAAGTGGATCAGATCAAATCCACCTGATTTGATCTATATATCTTTTAGATATTCTATTAGGTTAATGTAATGGTTCCCAAACACTTTGAGCCACGATCCCCATCGTGGCCCATCGCCATCCTCTTCATGTGATGCTGGAAACTGTCAGAAATCTTCATAAATAAAGCAGAAGATTAGAAGTAGATTTTGATGGATTATGTTAACAGTTGTTGAAAAAGCACCAAATGCCCAAATTCAGGTTTTCTGACCAAGATAGGACCAAATATGGATTTTTAGAATAGCAGCTGTATGATCTGGACACCAAATCATACAAATTCTACATGCAAGGCTTGAAAACCTTCAGAAACTTCCTAAATAAAGGCTGGGATGTACTTGGTGTGAACGTAAACGTCCACACCAGCGGTCTGCGTCATCTGTGAATATACCTGCTGTAGCACATTGCGGCCAACACACTCGATACTCGATGTATTTTTGTTTTTACAATCGTCCCCCTGAATTCATCCTGCGACCCCCCATGGTGGTCCCGAACCCGAGTTTGGGAACCACTGTGTTAATGGACTAGTCATGAAGATGAAGTGCCCATGAAGAAGGTGCTGCTGTCCGTAGTACAGCTAGGAGGTGGAGATGCAGAGGATTTCCCATGAGGATGAACACATTTATATTTATACATTATGTTTCTACTTTAGAATAAAATCGGAACAAAAAAGAGAAATAAAAGCATTAGTCTGGTGGCGATGCCATGTTTTCCTGGTGGAAGAAAATAAACTTGATTACTTCTTTCTGCTCTAAACTCTGAAGATCACAGAAACCTGAATAGTTTTAGCTGATTGCAGCAGCTTACAGTGGCGGTCTGAGTCCAGCGTACCAGGGGCTTATTCTGACCTCCAGCCTTTTAACTTTCCGTCTTGATGAATAACCCAGACCCCTCCCATCTGAGCTGAACCTGTATAATGGGCCCCTGGTCGCTGACCCCAGTCTGGTTGGTGTTTAGAGAGGAAGATTCCAGTTGGTCGACGGCCCTTCAGTCAGGCAGGCAGGAGGAGGAGCAGCTTTTCAGGGGACGAAGAACAGAGTCCACCCCCTTTCCATTCCATAGGGCCTTCTCGGCCCCGGCCTCGAACCCACCTCCATCAAACCCACCAATCAGGTAAAGTCACACAGAAAGCAGCCGG
The DNA here is from genome assembly GCA_023101725.1 of Atherinomorus stipes. NCBI lineage: Eukaryota > Metazoa > Chordata > Actinopteri > Atheriniformes > Atherinidae > Atherinomorus > Atherinomorus stipes. The sequence goes on along the minus strand of JALJCO010011050.1, from coordinate 69,961 downwards.
AGTGCCGCAGCTCGGCGGCAATTTAGTGGGCGACTGCTCGGGGCCTCGCCATGGAGCTGCAGGCTGCATGTTGTTCTCACCAGTGTCGTTGTTTCCTCCTTGAAGCAACCACTGAGCATGCTCAGTACAGATGTTTCCAGACGTAGCTGCAGTATGAACGTGTGCAAGAGAGGCTGCGAGTGACCGCTGCTCTTCTTCTTCCCTCCCAGAGTCTCTGCTGCGAATGAAGGAGGAACCGGCCGAGGTGGACGAGTTCACCTTCTCGCAGGGCACCTCAGACCAGGAGAGCAACGGATCCGGCAGCTACTACATCAAACAGGAGCCCTGACGGGGCGGGGTGGGGGGAGGAGCCCGAACACCCACCACACACCACAAAGCGATGTTTGAGCTTCAGATGTTCTCGGTTCAGCTGTGTTCTCTGGACACCTTCAGCTTCCTCAGTTCCTCATCATTATCACGGGGCTCCACACGTGTTGGAAGATTCTGCTCCTCTTCCTCGTCATCATGGCAGGTTCCCTCAGAGACCTGCTGGACCAGTAAGACGCTGTCATGGCGATGGCTTTTAATGGGGCGAGGCTGAGACCCGCTCACAAACATCTTTGTCTTTTTCTTTGCCAGTTGGACTTTTTCTTTCATACTACTTGAAATTTAGATTTTCTAACAATTGTGGGATGTTTTTCTCTGTCCTGATGCTCTTCTGTGGGATTGATGTCTTTTGGTGTGTGTGTGTGTGTGTGTCTGCATCGTTCGGTCCAACAGAGAAGAGATATCACTGGTTTCTACAGCTGCTGCATTCGTCTTCACCTACCACAGATGTAAACCCTAAATGACTCTGGCTTAGTGGAAAAGCTGCAGTCCCAACCCAGTTGCAGTTGGTTTCAACATTAAAATCGTCCCTTTTCCAGCTTTAAACAGCACCAGAAACCCTGCTGATGGTTCCCAATGTGGACGTTTGAAACTTCAGCTTCATGGGCTGGCTGAGCAACGCTGCCTCGGATCTCTGCCCCGTACGCAGGATCATCTGCAGATCTTTCATCCGTGCAGTAATGATCCTGTAGAAATAAAAAGTATTTTTACAGAAACGGGTTAACATTGAGTAAATGTTCTGATTGGGAAAATCCCGACTCATACTGGACGCAGTTGCTGCCAGGAAGCCTTTTGGTCAGTGTGGTGGACAGTCCATTTCGGATGTGTTGCTCTGGAGTTCCTGCGGATGGAAGCAGGCCTGTGAACAGTCTTGGCATGTTGCGATGAAGGTGAGTCCTGAAGACTGCCTGAGTCAGCGTCAGCAGCACTCGTTAAACCTCCATCTGCCATGGCCAAAATTTAATGTTAGCATTATTTTTGGGGTAATATGCAAACTTTATTTTCTTTGTGCTTGTTGTCATGTAAGAGCCATATGTATGCTTTTTTTTTTCTGGATTCAGCTGAGCCACAGAACCATCATTAAACAGTTGCTGCTTCTCCCTCAAGGCAGCAAAACTGAAGAGGTATAAATATCACATATACATACATACCAGGGATTTTTAAAGTCGACTAGTCAGGCCAATCAAAATTGATTAATCAATTAGTTGTGCTGTCATCATGTCAACAATGATGAAAGGAAAAATACTTCATCCCCACAGGGAAACGGTAGTTTATATAAACAGTGTATTTCTGTCATTGTGTGCTTTATTCTCCAGTAGATGATGAGAGAGTGGAACTGGGCTGCTACGCTAGTCGTAGCATACCATGGTGTTTACTTCCTGTAGCATAATGCTCTAGGAAGTAAACACGGCACCCACAGTAGCGTTAAGTAACAACAAACCAGTTCTTCTCCTCATTTTCCAGTCCTGAAGCCACGTTTCTATGATGGAGCTGTTGTGGTCTGTTTCTCCACCATGGTGAAAAGCGTGAACAGCTGTTAAACTTTGCGGTAGCCGAGGCCGGGGGACCCTCCTGGCTTACCAGCAGTGGCGAAGCAGGCCTGACTCTGCTGTGTGGTCGTTAAACCGTTTCCACCGCTGCTTCCTCTGCACCAACGTCCATCCTGCCATGCCTCGCTCTGAGCAACAGACCCTGCGCGTCTTCTCTCCTTCTGAAACGGGCTGCTGTTGTTTACAGCGCTGTAAACAACAGCATGTTCACAGCACTGAACTATGAGACAACAAAAACAGCACAAAACAGTTGAAAAGAAGACCTCAACCTTGTGCACCGTTTCAACTGACTAGTTGTGCACATCCTGATATATATATATAAAAATGATTTTATTATATAATTCTAAAATCTATAATTACTAAGATGTTATGAAAAGGCAAATCCTAAGTCAAAAGGAAAAGATGAGACTTTCATGGCTAGATTTTTGCAGCTGTTTACTTACTACCTCCTGATGCTAGCAGCATTTAACAAAAGTGTGAAATAGTCTGTTAGCATATGCAAACAAATACTGAGGTTTGCCAAAAACGATCAGCTTGAAGACTCCAAACATGCATCTTGTCACGGCAGTTGAGCAGTTGTCTTCTAATTTGAATGTTATGCAATAACAGATCCCAGATTATTTTGCTATGTAGAATGAAAATGTTCACACCTGCAAATGTCCTGATAAGTATGTTAATATAACAAATGATTGAATTTAACAGATTTATTGTATAACTCTCATTTACCTGTGTTCATATAGAAGATTTGCAGAGTAGACATGAAAAGATGCAGACTATTCTCTTCTACAAGTACAGTGATTCAGTTCTCAGGAAGTTTTATTCCTTCGTCTGTTCAGAATCAGCAGGTTTGGGAAGCTGGAAGATGCATTTGAACACCACATTTGGGTTTTTACCTCTCAGCGAATTAGTAGTGTCAGTTTTAATTTTGGTTGTAGGGTCTTTGTCAGATTTAGTAAAGGGCCCAGATTAGCTGGAGCCTCTGTTCAGTGGCTGCTCGGCCAAGTGAGCGAGACGCCAACCTCTGCTATCAAAAAGGTTTTTTCTGTTTACATTAATACAGAAAATACTTTCATGCAAAAACATAAAACGCATGCAAATGATCAGCAGATATGTGGTGTTGTCCGATGCGTTAACTTTTATAAATCTGTAAATTGTTTATTCATTTGACTACAAATTAAGTTAGGAAAAAAAAAAAAAAACGAACATGTTTTCACTATTTGACTTTTACAGTTTAGGTTATGGTTCAACCTGCTTTGTTTTCCATTTGCATTAAACTACGTTTTTCTCCACATCAGATATTTGTTGTTTTATGGTAAAATGAGGAAAAATGTATCAGATTCCTGATTTTTGTTTTTAATTTATCAAAGTCTCGTCTCCGGTCAGATTGTTCTTGATTTAGTCAAAGTGATTAATTTGAGCTTTTATTCATTTCTGTGATGATCAATTTTACGTTTGTCTTTTTAAAATTTTCCTGTCAGATTTTTCTGACCCCCACTCCATGGTTTCCTTTGGCACTGAAAAGTTTCCAATTCCTGACGAGCAGGCTGAAGTTTAGTTTTAAATACTAACACGGGTCTTTTTTCTTTGTGATATAACCCCTGCCCCTAAACCATTATATTGTGGTGCTATATATATATTTGATGAGAATTAATGTATTTCAGTTACTTTTTGTCTGATTATCAGCTGAAAGAGTTTTTGTGGAAAAGATTATTTTGGATACAAAAAAAGTGTTAATATTTCCAAATCTAATGAAATGAAGACTGAACCTGGAGGTTCATCAGACTGCAGTTTAAAGTTTCTACTTTTTCATAGCGCACTCTTGTTTCCCTGGTAAATTGATGCTGTGATGGAGCTTTGTTAGACTTTGTGAATAAAGACAATTGTTTGGATCATCGAGCTGGATGTGATGGACAGCTTCTTTCGTTTACAAACTGTTTCTGCATGGCTGTGAAAGTTTATCTGGTGATTTTTGTACCATCTGAATTTTACACTGAATAAAAGGCTTACGACTTCAAATTTTGGATTTCTTTTAAGAGTTTTTTTGTTTGTTTTTTTTTTTTTTTGCTGTTGTTGCAGCTAGTGATAGATTTTTAAATGGGAGAAAGATTTCATCCCAGAAGATTACGTATTCTCAATTTCATTTTACTTAACCCGAAGTGAGCAACACTACTCACTAATTGACCAACTAGTACAACAAACTGTGTTGTCATTTAGCAAACAACTTTTGGATTTATAACTGCTAAGACTAACTGATACATTAATTGTTTATTAACTTTTGGTTTATGTTGGCATCATGAGTCTGAGGTTGTGTGGAGGAAGTTTCCCTCCTCTGATGTTTGAAGGTCCTGATTGTGGCTCCAGTTGGCAGGCAGCTGTTGTGATGGTGGCTGGGATGACCTGTTCAATGGGTGAAATGAAGTCAGTAAGTAACTGACGTATTTCTGCCTGAACAGGATGTTTTTTTTTTATCCTCTGTTATTTAGCCAATTTGCTTATTCAGAAGTGCACTTCTGAATAAGCAAATTCAGCAAACACAGCTACATGGTGAAATGTGCCTTTTTATGCTATTAAGCTAGCTGACCTGCTACATGCCAGTTACTGTAACTGAGGGCTATTTAGCTCAACAAATGATTAACATGTAGTTCTTGGAGACAAGTGTTTTGCACTCTTCATGCATGTCCTCACCCAGCTGGTAAACCTGCCACCAGAGTAGGAGGGGAGGTAGGCATCAGTACGCGCGCACGTGCCAAGGTGGAGCGCTGCTTCAAGCTGCAGGAAGGCAGGTGGAGATATGTTGGAGCAGTGGGATTAAACGCAGCTTTATACTTATACTACAACACTCCTGTCCTGTGCAGCGCTGCACATCGCTCTGACAGATGATGGAGAGTTTTGATGCGCAGTCAGAGGAGCATAACTATGTGCCTGGAGCCGCTCAGCCCCCACTGGTATACGGAGGAGACAGCAGCTGATCCGTCATTTCTAATAAGTAATGACGGATCATTACTTGTATAAACTTAAAGTTAATACAACAAGTTGTATAAATGCTCAGTCAGTAGACTGTAAGTTATCTTTTCTTCTGTCCCTATCTGGGTCAGTCTCGGATCCAACTGGCCTCCACCTGTCGGCGCGCGGCGGTCAGACTCATGACAGGTGGCGGCCGGTGAAACAGCGTTTGGTGGCGAGTTTCATATTGGACCACTTTTTCTTGACCCATTGGCTAAAGAATTGTGACGTTGCTATCAAAGGTGGAGTATTATTAAATTTCATAACTAATAAAACAAATCAGCCAGGCCTAGATTGAGACTTTTATTAATATCTCAGCTGGTCGTTTAACACCAGTGAGGCTGAATGATCCAGCACCTCTTTAATCTTTCTAACCTCACAATTAAAGAGATATTGTGTAAGTTCTCCTGTGTTTTATTCACAAAAACTGATTATTTGGTTCAAAAGTGTTTTTTCATTAATCAGTAATCACTCCCATCAACAAACTGAAGTGCTCCTCTAAGTTCTAAATTTGCCGTTCGTATCATTCATTTACACATCGAGCGGGGCGGCTCGGTGGGGGCTGCCATGTCGTATCGCCATGTTTTTGCGTTCAGGAGAAGCGCGACGGCAGGAAAACACAGAAACTCACCGGACACACCGGAGTTTTCAGCTCAGTTCGAGGTAATGTCTTTGAAAAGTCACCGCGCTGCAGTGGGAGAAACCAGCGTCTCACTGATGCTGCGTTCACGTGCAGTCGGGCAGACGGACGTTGGTAACAAACCAGATCTTTTACCCCCCCCCCCCGGCGCCCCCCCCCCCCCCCACCCCCCCCCCCTCCCCCCCCCCCCCCCCGCCCCCCCCCCCCCCCCCCCGCCCCCTTCCCCCGGCCATCTCCACTCTCCCGGCATCCCTCTTACCACCCTTATTGCCCTCAAACCCTAACCACTTACTCTTACCCTCATTCCTTACGACACCTGTGTGCAAATCCCCCCTTACTCAGCCCACCCGGCGCCAGCCCCCCCCCCCCCGGGGCCTGTACGACGAAGCCGGATTAACATGCCCGGGATTTCTCTCAGTTACCTGGGTTGACTTAACCAGACATCTGCGGTCTTGATAAACGGTACTATGAAGCTGGTTATCAACTCGGTAATTCAACCCAGGGTTTTCCATCTTAATCAGTGCGCGCTCACATAAAAGAGGCGGCGTTGGAAGCATCTGACCAATCGCAGACATGGAGAAACAGAGAGCGACATATTTCACAATGGAGGAGCAGATGATGATACTTAAGAAATATGTAGAATTCAGGATCATCATTCCTGAATGATAACACGACATTATGATTCAGGAATGATAATAAATGTCTCCATTTATGCTGCAGCAACACAGTCGCCGCAGCAAAAGCCAGGAATTAATGCTGGCTGTCAATGCGCAGCAAGTCCGTGCGATTGTACAATCATGGAACAATATCGGACTCTGATCATTTAGTGTTCATCACACACAGCGCTTCCTCAGTATATTTGCTTCTCATACTGTGCATATGGATATTTTAGGCTCATATCGTTGAACGTGTTGTAACCCTTCACCATGCCGGCATGGGGGGGTGTGCGCTCCATAAATTCATGTTTTCTACATGTGTGACCCCTTAATCACATTATTTCAGATGCAACCCCGCAGCGCAAGACGATCATGGGAACAAGTAAAGAACAAATACAAATATATAATCCAAACCGGCCATTGACGAGATTCTATGCTGCCACACTCTTTCATGAATGAATGGAATTTCATTTAATATTTGTGCAGCCCACAGGGAAAAAGCGGGTATTACATGACATGTTTTTATACGTTTTCAGTGTCACCAACGGTGTGCATCAAACTACCAGTGAATGAATGAATGAATAAATAAACGAATGACGTTTTACTGAGTGGGACCATGAGCATAATTCGGCCACAAAAAATAAGCTTTTCAGCTACATCAGTACAGCACTAATTTTTTTTTTCACTCGAGGTGAGGCGTTGGTCTATATCAAAATTAATTCAATTAGTCTAACATTAATAAAACCTCAGTGTGATGCAGAGCATCTGTGGTGTTGTCGGTGTCCGGCTGCGATGCGTTACATTAGTGATGTACGGCTCTAACAGCTGACAGATGTAACGGAGTCCAGCAGAGGAAAACCTACATCTTTCATATAAAGTGTCATGTGGCAGATCAAAGGGTTGCACCATCTCTGAATATTCTCTCTCTTCTAAGAACTCCTCTCACGATCTGCGCACCGGCATCGACAGGATCTTCTAAAAATGGGCAGGCCATTTTCCAAGAGTGCTGATTGGTCAGGGAGGGGTGCTTTTATAGTCGGAGATCTCTTATCCAGAACTTAACCTGGTCTAGACCAGGTTAGGCGTTCAGCATAAGTTACCGGGGAGATAGAACCCGATCAGAAGTGAACCAGCGTCATAGGACGAAAAACCCTGAAGTTACCTCGATAAGAGAAAATCCGGCTTCGTCGTACAGGCCCCTATTTTATTTTTAACAAGTAAGGCAAGATAAGTTAGATAATGGGGAAAACACCATCCCATACATAATTCAATTGATCTGTTCTCATGGCACTCCCCGTCCCCCCCTTCACATAGGCTTTTACATTTCTTTCTCCGCGCCTCCCCCGCCCCCCTCACGCAAACGAAGAAGGAAAGACGTGAAAGCCTTCCCCTTTTCCATTTCCCTTTACGGACTCCTCCCCCTCCCCCCAAAATTTTTTTTTGTATTCTCTCTCCCTCCCCGCCCCCGTAGCCTCATTTTCATTCATGTACGTGTCGGCGTGACAGTTATATTTCTATCGATTTATTTCTTCGACTCATCTTTACCCGTTCGTTTCTTCCATTTCATTCTCTCCACCTCCGTCCATTCCTACTATCATTTTTTCTATTCTTTTTCTTTTTTTTTTTTTTCTTTGTTTGTTGGGCGAATTGGTTTGTGTTTTAATTTTAAGATAATGTAGATGTTGATATATTTTTTTTTCTTTTCTCTGTACTATAAAGAAATATATTTATTAATTTATTTTTTTTTTTTTTTTTTTTTTTATTTTTCACCTCCTCGTGGTGCCGTTTCTTTTTGTTTTTCATTTTGAGTCTTTTTTCTTTTTCCCCTCCTTCTTTAATTCAAGGGAGAAAAAAAAAAAAAAGAATGACTCATTGGAGGAAAAATCATCTTTTTGAAAATTTTTTTATAAAATTATTTTTTTACCCCCCCCTTTAATTTCCCCCCTTCATTCCCCTGAGGAGAAATACTGAGCATATTTTGTCAGAAATGTTACATACAAATTGTTGAGGAAGAAAAAAAAAACTATAAAAAAAAATATTCTTTCCCCTTCAAACAGTAAATTTTAAAAACTTTTTTCAAAAAAAAAAAATATTAAAACTACCACCACCTTCTTTTTTTTTTTCTTAACAAATGGGGGACCTAGCCTTATGGCAGGTAGGCCCCCTTGTTGCCACCATCTTTTTTGCCCCCACTTTTTTTTTCAACCTCAGGCCTGAAGCGACTGGCCTGAAGTCATGCACATCAACGCACTGCATATTAAGTAAACTAACCTTAGGTTAGTTGAGGATTTTCACCCCCACAAAACAGCTGAATATGTTCAATGTCTGCAGGAGCTCATAAAATGATTAAGTCTTTACAATGAAACCAGACAGCTGGGGTCACATGCTTTTATTGGAGAGCAAATCATCAAAAAAAAAAACCCGAAGTCAACAAGGAATGTTTCTACAGGAATGACATGGATGGAAAAAGTTTGCAGAAATTGCAAGATGACGAGTACAAACAAAATTTTAGTAAACTGACAGAACCTCATCTAGGCTACAGGCAAAGTCAGAACTGAGAGCAGCGGTCTCAAACCGGAGGGGAGGATGGCTGCAGGACCAGTTTAATAAAGCCAGCTGAAGGCACAGCTTGTGTAGCTGACCAGCTCTTCTGGTTTGAACCACAAAGAGATCTCTTTGCTGGCGCTCTCCACCGAGTCGCTGCCATGGATGATGTTCCTGAGAGAGAACAGGGGCACAGAGTCAAAATCTGCTCCATATAAAATTATTCCAGTACCTAGCTGTATTTTCCACTAAGTATTAGGTATACATTTTTATATACTCAGTTTAGTTTTGTGTATATGCCTGTTGTACTGATCCATACTAGTTGGTGGCGGTAATGCACCAATGACGTTGGTTGCCAACCGCCATTAAAAAAAAAAAAAAAAAGTGCTACTAAGAAGCAGTTTGGCTGTCTTTCTGTGGTACTTACTTGCTGACGTCGATGCAGAAGTCTCCTCTGATGGTTCCAGGTTTGGACTCTGCAGGGTTGGTCTCACCCAGCATCACCCTGCCAGTTTTCACTACACCTTTACCTTCCCACACCTGAAACACAGAATGAAGACCAAGTCCTGCAAATTTAACACATGGTCTCCACTAAAAGATGGAGTTTAACGTTTAATAAGACTTTCTGGTCCCACAGATCCTTTCAGTCCATGTGTTCTTACCATTGCAACCACTGGACCAGAACCCATGTACTTAACGAGGGAAGGGAAGAAGGGTCTTTCTTTCAGGTCGATGTAGTGCTGCCTGAGGAGGTCCTCAGAGGCCTGTAGGAGGAAACAAGGTTTACACTCACTGATGTGAACGCTCACTAACATCAGTGTTCACATCTTCAATCCATCTCAGGCCCCATTTACACGATAATGCTACAGGGTGAAAAACGCTAAATGTTTTTCCAGATGTGCCTGTCCTTTAGACCATGGGTGCCCAAGTCCAGTCCTCAAGAGCTACTATCCTGCACATTTTGGTTGCATCCCTTTTCCAGCACACCTGAATCGAATGAATGGCTCGTTACCAGGCCTCTGCAGAGCTGATGCACATGAGATAATTAGCCATTTGATTCAGGTGTATTGGGGAGGGTTTTTTCTAAAAACTGCAAGATAGTAGCTCTCGAGGACCGGACTTAGGCCCTGCTAGTTTAGACAGTGTCAAAAACGCAAAAAAAGAAACCACCTTCCAAAGTGGAGATCTTAAACACTCCACGGTGTAAATCCTTGAAAAAAATTGGCTAGCCTAGTGGTACTCGAACGGGACTCGAACCTGCGGAGGACCCGGGTTCGAGTCCCTGACACGACATTCGTGTAAACTGTGGACCCCTGAGCAAGGTCCTTAACCCCCACCAACTGCTCCCCGGGCGCTTTAAGTAGCAGCCCCCTGCTCTCTGGTACTGTTGTACAGAGATGGTGAAATGCACAGCCCAAATTTCCCCTCGGGGATCTAAACAGTACATCAGGGGAAAAAAACCCCACAAAAGTCGTGCCACCCACAGAGGCAACTGGCACACCTGCAACCTACTGACTTGACTGTAGGTCAGAATCGCCCAGTAAGCATTGCGGGAGCACCAACTGCTGCTAATAGCGAGGAAACAGAGTTCGTTGTTCCTGACAGACAGCTGGTTGACCTGAAAATTCTTTTCAGAGTAACGCTTACGGAGTAATGAAGCTGCTGCCTGCATCAGACGCGTTTCACCAGGTGGACGCACTGAGGACGCATGGAGGCTTCTGAATTGACTGTTTGGGTCACATCAAATGGAAAGTGGATGGGGGAAAATTCAAGCATTGGGCTCATGTGACAAAGATGTTTTCCCAACATGAACTGTTACTTGTATTAGCTCTTGTATCGTCTCTGAGCACATCGTAGCTCTCCTGGTGGATTTAATCCTGTTTACACCTGTAAACGGGCTCCACAGAGCAACTGGAACAGGCTGTGCTGTTCCAGCCTGTTTCCAGGTGTAAACAGGATTAAATCCACCAGCAGAACTACGATGTGCACAGAGCGACTAAAAAGCATCTCGCTGCTCATCTTTGAAAAAGAGCTCGCAGAGAAACTGGACTGTGATCAGCAGTGTTGCTCCAGCCAGGTGCATCACACACTCATTCAGGGGGCAAAGTGCCAAGCGGGGCCAGAACCATCAGGTTGACCACAGTCCACTGCCGTGAGAGCAAAGCCCGGCCTGAGAGGACCCAGTGACAATATTTTACTTTATGGCAGTTTTTTTTTTTTTTTTTTAAAGTGAGGACACGTGCGTCCTCACAGGTGTGCGCTCCATCATTGCCGCCGACAGACCGCATGTTGGAAAACACAGCAACCACATGAAATCAGACACGATAGAATTATAAATGCGTTCAAGCCTTTTAAATTTAGAGCTACCACAAGTAAACAGCATTGCTGTCTTTTACTCTGCTGCTACACACAATCGTTAAGATGGTTAATTAGCTTTGATGATCATGCGTAATGTGGCTCAGAATGCAATGAGTACGCGCATGAGTACAAGATGAACATTTTGCAGTTTTTTTTTTTATGTTTTTTGATGCAGAGCACACTTTGTTTAAAAAAAAAAAAAAAAAACGACATTCCAGCACATTTGCGTGCCCATCTGCACGCAGAATTTCTCCTCAAAAACGCGGAGTTGTCAGAAAACAAAACCCAACTTTTGCGTTTTTCAAGCAGAGCGTTGTCGTGTAAACGTGGCCTCAGTCTTAATCTATTACTCTGGCTGATTGTGGTTCTTATGGTTTATAAGAATGACTGTCAACCAGAGTAATAAGTCCTGAAGGTTTGCACATTCAACCATTTCAAATAAACTTCTCACATGGGCCATTCAAATAACTTTATTTTAGGAGGGAAGTCTGTAAAAACATCCTCATTCTGCTCATCCAGCCATGTCTGAATTACAAGGTTTCAGCCTTGTAATCCATTTGGTGGAACCAAGTGTTGATATGACTGAGTGGCAAATGTGCCGACGTCGGGTCAGCGGGTGAAACTACACAGGAGGTATAACGGAGAGGACACACACATCATCATGTGTCTCTTGATGATTGATTATAGCTTTGTGAGGACATTCATTGACATAATGAATTACTGATTGCCTAAACCTAATCCTTGCCCTAACCAAAAACCTAAACTAAACTGTAACCTAAACTCAAAAACCAAATCTTGACCCCAAAAATGTGTTTCCTAGGCATTTTTTGTAAGGACCGGCCAAAATGTCCTCACTTTCCAAAAATGTCCTCACTTTGTTGATTAAACAAACAAATTAGTCCTCACTTTTGTGGCTGAACAAGTACACACACACACACACAACCTCCTAGGGTTGTGACGATGCAACGATGGCAGTGCGTATTTCATCCAAATTAGTTTAAACTTCTTATCCCCCATTATTACTGTGTGATTTGCTGCATCCACTACTTTATTTTACATGCATACATTTTATCTTGCCCTCATGTATCCACCTCCAACAGCCTTAGTTTTTTGGGGGAATGTCTCGGATCTCACCTCATCCACCCCCTGGAATTTTTCATTCAAAAACGAAAACTAAAATTGAAAAAACATTTCAGTTAACTGAAATAAAAATAGAAACGACAGTTTTCAACAAACATTAACTAACTGAAACTGTATTGTGTCTTTACAAAACTAACTAAAACTAACTAAAATTATTGCAGAAACATCCGTAGTTTTAGTCTTTGTAAATTCATATAATAAAATCAGCCTTTTGGGTTGATTTGAAATCTATTTCTATTTAATCTTTTTACTTTGCTCTACTGGTTTTACTACCAAGTGACTTTCTGATGATTTTGAATGTCACGCCAGACAAACACCTATAATTTATTGAAAAGAAACCCCCAAAAAACTAAAACACTGAAACTAATTAAAACTAAACTAAACATTTTCCAAAAATAGAAACTAATAAAAACTAGCAAATCTGCTCAAAAAACTAACCAAAACTAACTGAATTGAAAAACAAAAAGTCAAAACGAAATAAAAACTGAAACTAATTAAAAATCCCAAACTATTATAACCTTGTTGCAAAGAACCATGCTGCATGGTTCTTTGCCCCCGTTCTCTTTCAGGAACATCATTGGCTTGTTCAGTGTTGTCTCCTGACCAGAAGGACTACTTCCAGATGTTTAGGCATCTTGCATTTTTTTGTAAACATTCCTGTTTGTAGTGTGTTTTTTTTGTTGTCCTGTCTTTAAAAAAAGGAGTACAGTGCAAGTTCCAGCTTTTTCCAGATGTTCGGCTCCTCTGGCGACAAGTGGAAGTTAAGGCTAATGTTGTGCACACGCATGAGCTGCTTGTACTGCGTTGTAGGGCTGAACGATTTCAGGAAAAAATTTAATTGAGATGGTTCTGGGAAAATTGCGATTTCGATTCAATTCACGATTTCCTTCAAATCAAGCTTCAGTACAATATTCGCAATGTACAAATATTGCAAATATTCGGTACAATATTTGTACATTACAAATATTGTAAGGAATATTTGAAGGAAATCGTGAATTGAATCGAAATCGCAAAATTGCATTGCATTCCATTTATGAACATGACAGAACTATTTCTCATCACAATGCACTGAAAAATCTCCAAATAAGAAATCAATATTTTCCTTTTACAGTTCTTGTATGGAGGTGTTAAGTGAAACATACAAACCAGGGAATTTATCATGGATTCATATGTGCATTGAAATGTAATTAAGTTGTAAAATAAATCTAAACAAACATCAGGTGAGGTGAAGAAGACTACATCATCAATGATCAGGTGGTTTTACCCTGATTGTTTTTATCAGGTCACATTTCTGACGTGTGGACGCACATTTTTGGCTACAACGGCGTTCCGTACTCATCCTCTCATGTCCTTGAAAAACAGCAGCAACAACTTTCCTCCTGTTTCTGGTTTAACTGTGCGGCTTAACTAATGTCCCAGATAACAAGGACAGAGTTTCTGTGTGCTGCCCCGGTTCGCCCCGTTCATGAAGCAAGTCCAGCTGATTATTCGTCTCCTTTTACTCAGATCCGCCTAAATGCAGATCATTATTTACTCGCCCATCGTGCTCGTGTCTGCAGCGCAAAGCCCAAAACTTTACAGGTTAAAAGAAAACTGGTTGGAATTCAGTCGCGCTTTTATTCCCATTAAAATGAATTGATCTGATTTTACAGATCAGACCATTTTTCACTAGACTGTCTGATCAGCTGATCGCTGCAGGTGACTTAACTGCTGAGTCATGAAATGTGACGGTGCAGACAGTTCAAGATTACATTTTACTGAACATTAAATTCCCTCATTTCACGAAGCGGATCAACACACAGAAGGAAGCAGCAGAGGTCTGCAGCCTCTCACCAACAACAGAACGGAAAATTAGAAACTGGATGAAGTTCTACCGAAGCCGTTATCTAGTGTAAAGATTACACAGCAGGAGACGCCCATCCCAGCCTGATGCTGATTGGTTAGCTGACCTGTCCATGAGTAACATTCAGCTTCTGATTGGTGAGCTTAGTTGGCTGGTACAGAGACGGCAAGTAGCGCGTGTGTACAACAGTGGACAGAGCAGATCCTGGATCAGTCAGGAGCTGGAAAAACCGCTGCTTTGGCGATCATGTGATCGCGTGGTCTGAAATCGCAATTTCAATCTTAAAACAATAAATCGTTCAGCCCTACAGTGTTGGTTTCTAATTTAACTCACATTCCCCTCAGTCTGAGCCCAGAGTTAGAGACACAATGTCTACTGAAGTAATAAAGTTATCGATCTGGCAAGTTGTTTACGGTTTGATCGTTGAGTAAACTGACGAACTGTATGCTAACAGTAACAACAGGCTAACGCTGGCTTGCAGTGTAAATATCTCAATTCAGAGGCTGAGACCACAATTACCTTATACAGGGTTTATGCAGGTATCAGCAAATCTCATTTAGTTTAAAGTGGCATGAAAAAGCACTAATTTAATGCCCATTTCACACACACAAAATGTAAATGATAAATAATGCCTCTCTTTAATATTTGAAAATCCAAATCACAACATAAGAAACCAAAGGAAATTTGGTCATTTGGTCAGGACATTTAAACTGTTCACAGAGCAGCTCGTGTCTCTGCCCTGCAGATCGCAAAACAACATGCACCGATAATTCTAAGTAATGAACATACTGCATAAATGGCAGTAAGCAAATTTGCCAAAACGTTGAACTCTTTAAATATATTCAATATACTGTATTTCACATATATTCATGTCAACCAGACAAACGTCAAAATAGCACCACCATCTAAATTGAATGATGCTTAAATTGAAACAGGGTATAGCCAGACTTTGGTTTCTAAGGGTGGATACCCTCTGTCCTCCCCACAACACCCCCCACACCAGTGTTTTTCCCCTAGAATTTTTTTCAGCCTGATGGTACTGAGAAATTTTAGCGCCTAAAGGCTGATACCCATAACCAATAACCGAAAACACATACATATTCAATCATGTCGTGTGACCCGTGAAATACAGCAATAAACATGTAGGCCTGTATTGCTGAATGAAATCAATAACTTGAAATCTTCAGGCTTAATCTGGCTAACATTTAATCAAAGCTGCATGTTGGTGACCAGATTCCATCTGACCAAATGTGGAACAAAGACTACAAAAGTGTGGGACAATAACTAATTAACACTTTATCATTAAAGAGGGAAAAAAAAAAACAATGAGCTGCCAGCAAAATAAGCTGAAACTGACAAAAGCAATAATGAATAAAAATTCTATCAAAATCATGACATTAATTTTAAATTGTGACTCAACAGAAATGTTAAAAACAAACTTAAAAAAAAAAAAAAAGTTTCTTCCGTTTCCTGTTATTTTGATTACTTTTGTCAATTTAGCCTTTTCTTTAATGGGAGGGTATAAATAATGAGGGCTGTAGCAGTCCTCAACACACACACACCTATATGGCAACACACATTTGAATTCAACCTTGTCAAGTTCCCTGACATCAGCAAACAGCAAAAGCTTTTATACTGTTTCATAGTTTCTCTCACTTTAACTGTGTAATCAAACAGCATAAGAGGTCGAGGTCTTGTTCTTTCTACGACCACCGCTGTCTCTGTCTGGAATCAAAAAAGTTGCCACCTGGATTTAACTAAGCAAATAGGTAGGATCCTCCTATTGGATAATTACTGCATGGGCGATTATCTTTCAGCTGGCAACAAGTTATTTAACCCCAACTGGTGCAATGACTTGCTTCTCATTTCCTAAACCACCATGTGGAAAGACACATCCGTGGTGGTGGAAAAGATGTTAGTCTGTCTGAGAAGGGTCAAATCATTGGCATCAAGAGGTGAAAACATCTAAGGAGATGCAGAAACTACTAAAACTGGGTTCAGAACAGTCCAACGCATTCTGAAAAACTGGAAGGACAGTGGACCATCGTCTTCCAGGAAGAAATGTGGCCGGAAAGGCAGATGAAGTGATGCAGCATCATGCCTAGTGCTACTGTATGAGCCTGTGGGGGCAGTGTGATGATCTGGGGTTGCTGCAGTTGCTCAGGTCCAGGTTCAGCAACAGTATGAGCTCAGATAATGAGGTCAGCTGATACCTGAATATACTGAATGAGCAGGTTATTCCATCAATGGATGTTTCTTTCCTGATGGCACGGCCATATTCCAAGATGACCGTGCCAGAATTTATCGGGCTCAGATTGTGAAAGATGGTTCAGGGATCATCAGACATCATTTTCACACATGGATTGGCCCCCACAGAGTCCAGTCGGGCTGCGATTGACAGCTCTCTTTGCCTTCATCATCGCCACAGTCAGTTTATAAATTAGAAATTTAACACAAAACGGCAGCAGTGTAGGACCGCGTCATCTTTCGCAGTAAAAAGTAATGAAAATGCAGGATGTCTGGTTAGCTTACCCTAGCCTTAGGGGTTGGCTGTAGGACCGGGTCCGCGGACAGCAGTCTGGACCGGTGTCAGCGGCTGTGTTGCCTGTTTCTCTAACTTTATCTGTTTTCCTTGGAGTCTCGCAGAAAAAGTTCATTTGTCTGACCCCCGTGATATCTTTTCGTTTCTTTGGCGGCGCCAGTTTCCAACAAAAAAACAAAACATCCCAGAATGTTTGCCCACGCTCTCAGCAGCGGTACTCTCATTGTTACTAGGCAATGAAGCAGGCTGACTCGGTTGTCGGTTTATCAGTTAACCGATTTTGGCTTATTGATTTCATTTTTTTATTTATTTATTAACAGTCTGACAGTCAGTCTGGCTGCAGACCTCCAGCGTTTGGCCGCTTCTGTTGCGACACCGTCGCACCAGCCATAAGAAACAGTCAAAACGTTCCACCGTCAACCAACATGTTATACTTCCAACCAAAATTAAATTAAGATGTTTATATAATCAGAATAAATCGTGTGGAAAAAAAATTCCCGTCAAGTTTACATAATTTTTAATGCCTCGAAGAGTTAAGTTCATGCTTTTTAATGACCTGCAGAAACCCTGTTATAAAATTACTGCATCAACTAAATTTAACAAGTGTCTAGATTGTCTCCCCGGGACCAATCATGTGGCTGTCATACTGCTACATTTACATGCTAAAAAAGCACTGCAATATTATGTGTCCTTATTACAGTCATACATCACATTTACCTTTACCTTTCTTCCAACCTACCAGTTGGAAGAAAGCCAACTGTGGGTCCGTTTCATTCCCAGACTGGATCGGAGCTCCCTCCAATTAAAAAGAAAAAAAAAACCTGCTCGGTTGTTTACTACCGTTTTACTCCAGTGACGGTGTTGTGCTGAAAAACGCCCCCCTGCCATGGGGACCAGTCAGATTCCAGTTTGGTTCTCTTCGTCTCTCAAAAAAAAAAAAAACTTTTCTTCTTCATCTTCCTGGAGTCTGAGTTGGGGTTTGAGAGGCACCTGTTGCGGCAGTCAGTGTTGTCTCAACATGTGCGGACCTGAGGTGACGTACTACACGACACCGGTGCAGCCTGACAAATGAGAACGCGCAGCTCGTCTCCCCCACAAGCGCCCCCTTGAGGCTTCGTACTCCAAACATTGAGCATTCATAAACAGTATTAGAGACCACCGCAGTGAAGACAGATCAGCTCATTCTACACATCAGGCAGTTGTTCCTGCAACTGAAGCAATGCACCTTTCCACTTTCAAGTGGTCCTCTGGACCTAGTTCAATACCTGAATCTCAGGTTTCAGGTATTGAGTTAGATCTGAACGAACTCAATATAAATTTTAAAAAAGTTTCTCTTGATCCAGCTGCAGAACACTCATGATATATTGTGCAACCAAGCAAATAGAGGAAAAAAATTCTTATGAAACCCGATGAGCTACAGCCAGGTAAGGTCCGATAGAGGTTAAAAAGATAAGGAGTTAGAGACCCAGTGTTAAGCTGCTACAGGCAGGAATAGATCAAAAGGCTAATCAGCTCACTCTTATCTGCCCTTACGCGAGCACACAATCCAAAATAACCATTTCTAAAAATAACTGACGCTCCATTTACTCACATGGAGCATCTTCATGCCCACAAGTTTGAAGCCCTTCATCTCAAAACGTTTGATGATCTCTCCAATGATGCCCCTCTGCACGCCGTCGGGCTTGATGGCAATGAAGGTGCGTTCCTGCAGCTCTGCCATGATCCTGAAAGAAATTCAGAGAAGATTAAAAATGGCCGTTTCCAGGAAGAAGGTGAGGATGAAGGGTCACTCACACCACTTTGGCGTGGGAAGCTGTGGAGCCAGCGACTGAGGGTGCCAGCCCCATTACGTGCACAGAAACACAGCCAGGTGATGCTGGATCTGACCACACATGAATAAGACATCACCAGCAGCCCCACCCACTCTGCATCCAACCAATCACTGCTGAGGAAATTCATCAACATAATCTCTTCAACCCTCAAAACCTCCAAGCCATTTCTGTCAATCTTTTTTTTCCCTCAACTGCTCAAAAATATAAAAATTATGGTACATCTATGCTTTCTTTAATGCAAAAAAATGTTCCGTTTAACGCATCACTTCCGGTCGGTCACACACAGACTGATCGATCGTTTTTCTACACACGATTCTGAAGCATTTTATATCACAAGCTGCATCACAAAAAATGCTCCTACTCGCAAGAACACATGTCACGGGTTACACAGCATCCGGTTTTATGAAGGCTTACACTAATTTCACCATGTCATGTAATGTTAGAAAGCTTTCATCGTTTTACAAGTGAACAGCAGAATCAAAAGTGCAGGGTTTTTCCTGCATATGAAATAAGGAGGCAGCAGCCTCAGCTGCCCCCTGCTTTCAAAACTCGATGTTGGGAAAACAGTTATTTTAACTGCAGCTGTGCCAGCGCACCAGTATTGGTACAGCGCCAATGTGGCAGAGCTGTACCAGCATGACTGCACCTGAAGCTGGCTTCTTTGATTAAAAACTTTGTTTTTTATGTGGTGTACATGACGGTACGTCATCACTGCTCTTTGCAGTTCCGCTTTAAAAGTTTTAAAACTCTGCCAAGGTGGTGAAAATGGAAACACTCGTGCCCCCTTTCCAGTAGCACAATATGCTGAGATGGGCACAGCGTCGGGCACATCTCTGGAATGTGCAGAGCTTCAGATGTATGCTTAAAACTGCTGACAGTTTTAAGCATACATCTAGGTGTACTACTAGGTGCAGTCCTAGAGGCCTATACTAGAGGTGACTGTACTACTGTTCAGATCGGGGCTTTCCACAGAGATACCAAGTCGCCAGCCATAACGTCTAAGTAGCCAGCGGGGTTGGGTGGGGGCTCACACACACACCTCCCTCCCTCTGTCACGGGAGGGAGAGAACATGGCAACCGCTCATAGTCGAAGCAGTTTAGGTGGAGGACGTGAGAGGAAATTTGTGGAAAAAGTGATCGAAAGTGACACGATCGATTGAAGACACAAACCACTGGACTAAAATACAGCAGCGAAGTGCGCCATCTGAAGTTGAAAGTAGGTCAAGCAGCAATGGAGGGTGTTTCCCGCAAGGGGTGGGGGTGCTTGCACACTGGCTGAGTAGAAGGAGGGAGTGAGGGATAGCTAGAGACGTTTGTCACTGTCATCTGTTATGTTGTGAAACAGACTTCTTGTGCCTTATTTAGCTAGTGAATAATTATTTTGCCACCAAAACTCTTTTCTCAGTGTTGTATTTGTTGTTTCATAGAAGTAAACAGCTGTTCAGATGATAAAAGGTATCACTACAGTAAAAAAATATTAAGACACTTCTCCACTTGAAGCACATTGCAGCAATTTAAAGCTCATTTTCTCAGCTTTTTGTTCAAAAGAAGGCATTTTTGCTGCAACAAACCAATGTTCTACTGCAAATTACTAAAGAATTGAAAAAGCTAGAAACAAATGTTTTTTTCTGATAAAAGAAGAGAGTCTAAGCTTTGGTACATTCAGTGTTTGCAAAGGCATAGTACACAATATTCTGTGACTCTCCAAAATTCAGTGAAAATGCTTAAAAACCCTGGCAATATGGAGCTCTCTGCTCGGATAAGGTCTGGCAGTCAGTGAGTTAAGTATATGATTTGAAACTGCATTTCCATTGTGCAATTTTAATACAAATTATATATTAATTGAATTACTGAACCACATGCCATTTTCCGACAGTGCCAGATTCCCTTTACCCAGTTATTAAATTTTACTTAGAGAAGCTCATCCCTTTTAATCCCAGTCAACATCTAGACACATCCCCCCACACACACACTTCAATTGTCAGATTATGAAGTATGAAGTCAAAATGATTAAACCATCAATAGATCTAGCACTGTGCCAACCAAAACAAAATTACCAACAGCATTCTGTAGAAATAAAAATAAATTATTTTTCAAACTTTCTGCGCACTTATTGATCTTTGCCGCTTCAGATTACCATCGATTTAAGCTACAGAAATTTTACATCATACTAAATATCTACAACTCGTAATTTATCAATCTATGCTAGCCTTTATGTCACCATGACAACCCAAGTCTGTCTTCAATAGGATGTTCCTCGGGTCTTCATGATCAGACAAATAATGAGTTGTAACAGCTGTAATTTAATATCTGAAAGCTCAGTTGAAGTAATCCTTTCACATCCTTAAAATGTTTTAAAAGGGTGCAATTTTTCATGAGCATGTTTTTCTTACCATTTAAAACTAATGCATCATTTCTTGAAATGCCGGGGTTTAATCTGTTAAAACGCACACCATTTTTAAATGTGCCTTTTGCTTACAGAGAGCTGCAGCTTTTATTTCTGTCTGAACTGAAGATAATTTCTCAGATTAGTGGAATTAGGACCAAAGACCGCCGTCAAATCTATCAAAATCGGCTTTTCCAAGTTAATGGCTCCTTCATTTTCATTTGCTTTAAAAGCTAAAGGCCACAGAATGCCACCTGCTTGTGTTTGGTTGAGGAATACGTCAGCTTTAACATTAACACTAATGTTAAGGCTTCTCTCCTGGTTACATTTGCTGCCACAGTTTAGAAAAGTTAATCTCATCTCAGACCTCGATGTCTCATTAAAACACAAGCAGAAATGCTGAACTGAGCACTGGGCAATATAACGATATGGTGGTATGCAGTATTATCGTATCATTTGTGATAATCCTGGTATTGTTAGTTTTCAGTCACGTGCCCTGCCAGGAAGCCTGGCGGGCAAAAGACCGTTCCAAGATTACTTCAAGCAACTCTGTCGACAAAGAAGGAAAGATCCAGAAATCAGATGGAAGTGTTGAACACTTGTGAGCCACATACTCTAAAAAAAGATATCATAGAACCAACTTAAAAGTTTTACTTCAATTGGTCACTTCTAATAAAATTAAGTTGAGTGGAAAAAAAAAAAAAAAAGAAATAAAAATGTCGACCATGTGTTGTGTTGACCACAATTTTAATTTTGCCATAAAAGGGTAGAGAATTAAATATTTTCTCTCTTCCTTTTTCATGAAAAATTGCACATGAAAGGCTTGAATGTAATGTGAAATAAAATAGCATTAACTATATAAAAAAAAAAGAAAAAAAAGAAAAAGGATGACATAAAATTTTATCCTTTTTTTTTAAATACAAATCAAGTGTCCTATTGGGCACTTTAGGCTTGTCTAAAATTATTATAAGGATTATATTATAAGGGGGTTTCTGATTGAAGGTAATGGTTATGCTGCATTAAACTTACCTCGGAGGTGGGAACTGTGTCATACATGAGTTGGGAGCATTCGTGTTGTGGAAGTGGGAAAAATGGGAAAAGCATGATCTTATGGACGGATGGATAAATAGATATAGATTCAAATTCTGCTTATTCTTATGGTTACTGCTTAGATAGATAGATAGATAGACAGATAGACAGATAGACAGATAGATAGATAGATAGATAGATAGATAGATAGATAGATAGATAGATAGATAGATAGATAGATAGATAGATAGATAGATAGATAGATAGATAGATAGATAGATAGATAGGATATGAGCTCATGAGGGAGTGATTTAAGATTCGCAACAAGATCTTGGAGAAAAAAAAAAAAATTTTGTTCACCTGAAAAGGGACTTGAGCCCAGGACTTCTAGGTTGCAGGGCTAGCTTGCTACCAACTGCGCCACATGAGTGCTTCCAATGATATGTAGGGTTGGGCATCAATAATTGAGCATTGATGGGAACCGGGACTAGCTCTCTGATTCTCCCGGAATCGTTCAATTTTTAAAATTTCAAATCCTATTTTCGATGCTCAGCCTTCCAAACACCATAGAAGCTACCGGAAGCGGAACATTTGTTAGTACAGAGTTTCTGGTACAGCCGATTAGGCTGATGCACACGGCACAACTAAGTGTCTTAGTCGCTATATTTAGCGAGTTTGCAGACCCTCTTAACTTTCTTTTAATAAAACCACTAGCAACAAGTCTAGAGACACTTTCTGGCCTTACTGGACCGACGTGAAAAAAACCTGTCGTTTATTGCGGGCCGCCGCGGTCCCTCCCCCTTCTCACAGCACACGCTACAAGAGGCTGCAGGAGGCATCAGATACAGCAGGAGATGTTTACCTCTGCTCCTTAAACCAAACTGAAAAACTCAAAGCTGCCACTGATGATCACATATTCATGCCTCTAAGTGAAGAATGTGGACAGAAACATTTAATTTTAAGTACTGTAACATGTAGGAGACTCAGAAAACAGGCAGTTTAACAGTTAAAGTTCTTAAAATGGTGAAGTCTATTCAAGTTTGGCCAGGGATAGTTTTTATTTCTTTTCTACTTTTTTTCCTTTTTAGTTGAAATGCAATCCAATGCTTTTGGTAAGATTATAAATAGAGCTGGAGTTTACTATATCAACGTCCAAGCCAAGTTGAATTGCCTACAAAAAAGAAAATGTAAACTTTTTTTGACCCTAACCCTTAAAAGAATCAGAATGGAGAATCATAGGGACCGCAATCGAAAGAAGGGAATCAAATCTGAATCGTTAAAATTCAAACGATGCCCAACCCTAATGATATGATCCCTCCCTCCCATCTTACTTCTCCTCGTCTTCTTCCTCTGTTGTTGTTTTTACTGGTGGATGGCTAACAATTAATGAGGTGCGTTACCGCCACCTACTGGTAGGGAGTGTTAACTGTTGCTGCTGTCGTTTACGTCGCACAATGTTGCAGCAGTTTCACTCTTACCCCGCCCACAAGCCAAGTTGAATTAAATTGGGTTTAGTTGAGTTGAGCTGACCTGTACTAGTGGAAAAGGCCCGTAAGTGTTGATATGGGCGCAGCATCTTTAGTGGGAGAAGTCAGAGCTGGTGTGGACTATCCCCAGTTTCCAAGTAGGAAATTCGACATCAACGGGCGTCCGGGTTGTATTTCCAACCAGGAATTCTGAAAATCCGACTTCCGAGTTGAAATTGAACGCACCATACAGCTGCAATCCATGGCCATAAGACGTCTGTCACATTGCTAACATGGTTAAAGGTACCTGATTTTATTTTCATCTCTCAATAACTTTCTTCTCAGTAACATTTACGTCCTCGGGTGCTGGCACTGCCTTGTTGGTCTACCATATATAATACATAGTGATATTTACAACGTAACACCACAAAGCTTTACATCAGTGCTTCTGGAAGTGGCCGGTTAGAGACTTTATCAGGTTGTCATGATGTTGTAATGTCGCCTAACATCATAACTCGTCATAACTGTAGTTATGGTAAACTACCGGTTATGATAGAAAATGTCATTTAGCTGATCCACAGCCATTTACTGCAACCAAAAACAGTAATTTCACTGGAAGATGCAAGTTTTCTCTGGAGAATTTCTTTGAGCACGAGTATGAAACGTGCACGTTATTTCGTGCATGTTGAGTGGGAGGCGAGAAAAACGAGAGTAGGAGCGTCTCTCACTGGGAGAAACAGTTAGGGGCGGGGCTTACAGTTTAAACTACACTCTTCACCTCCCTCACGATTTGCAAATGTGCAAAATCAGGTATAGCGCCTTTAATGCAGTTTTTCTTCCATGTAATCTTCCGGTAATAATTCATCCCTGGGTTTAAACATCACTTTTGATGTCATGAAAAAGTGATGTTATGGTCGTTCACACCAGCAACTTCTTCCCCTTTCACCGTTTAAACAAAGGTTACCTGCTACTCAGTAAGAAGTCTGCACAGAAACAAGGAGGAAACTGGTTTGGTACCCCCCTCCCCTGAGAGCTCGCGCTATGCTGGTGAAATTCACCTTCTTCCCCGTTTCACCTTTGCTTCTCGAGCTGTCGGCAAAGTTACGTCACAAAAGCCGATAGTGCATGCTAGCCGATTTCCTCCATCTGCTCATTCTGAGTGAACTCTCTAATCTCCCAGCTGACGTTCAGTCTTTGAAACCGCTATCTATGGCTTCATCACCGGACCCTCCAAACACTCTAGAACCAGAAACCGCCAACGATACCGGAACCCGCCAGCACAGGATAAATCAGTTCCAGGGCAGGGGGCCTTCGCTGAGTCACATGGTCACCTTTGTTCGCTGTTGCTGTGAATTACATCTCAAGAAAGACTCTCGTAAATGCAGAAACGCTCATAAACTACAATCAGATCGGATGCCATTCCAGAAATTTCTGGAATTATCGAATGAAAGACTGAAGGCAAACCGACTCGTGAATAAAATGGACCTCAGTCTTGGCCAGATATAATCAGCAGGGATCAAAAGTAGAAGAAAAATTAAGGCCAAACCAGAGAGATAATTAGACAAGTTGCCATTTTACCTTTATAACGAAGTTCCGTTTGGTAGTTGTCTACAGCCGGTCTGGTTGACGTGGGAGAGGACGGGCGGAGGGTGTACAGCAGCTTTTATGAGGACGACGGCAACACGAAGGCGTCAGAAATCCTCGCAACGACTTTGCTTTTAGCCCCTCCCTCAAGGATGAATGCAGCGGAGTTTTACAAGGGTAAGTTCCTGGTTCAATGCAGGTTATTAAACAGATAACCTGCATAATCTATGTTCTTTCATTTCAGGAAATGTAATGATTTTCACTTGATTAATTCTCACTGATTAGAAATAAATAAAAAAAGACCGACAAATATGAACGAAGTTTGAAATTAATGAAAAAGAAATGGGCAGTATCATAATACTAATTATGACGAAAATAAAAAGATTTATTTTATTCTTATCTGTATTGAATTTAGTTATTTTTGTTTTCATTTTATAAGCCTTTCTTCCAAGTATTTGTTTAATTCATATTTTATATTTCTCTTGCAATAACCAAAATTGGGGCAAAAAGTATAGAAGAAATTACATAAACTAATAAAGTTAAAACAAGGATGCAACCTCTCTGTTCCTGTTCATCCTGGCAATTCCAATTAAAAAAATGTAATGTCGAAAAGGTCTTTGACTAAGAGATTGTCAAAAGATGACACCATATTTTTTAAAAACTTGTAACAAATCCCTAAAATCTGTTGGAAGGACATTTCACTTTCCCTGGAAACAAGGTTAGCTTTCCACTTCAACTCAGAGATAGTATAGGTTCCACAATTCCCTTAAGAATATTTCCCAATAAAGGCTTTAAGTTCCACTCCACAGCTCCACAAGACTCTATTTGTCTTGTTTTTTTTTTTTTTACTTTATTATACCATACAATGCAAACAACGTTTACATAGTGTGCAAACAAAACAGGACAACAACAAAAACAGAAAAATTACAGAACAGATAAGTGTGATGCTCGAGGGTTTAAAATAGTTTTTTCAAGGGCAGAGATAGTTTTGATTGCCTTGGAATTTAAGCTGAATCTAAGATTATCTCTATATATGTTAAAAGATGCTAGAAATGCACGGAAATTAGATTTGATGCTGAAATTTGGAGGTATTGATATGATATTTCCCATAAGTCATAAACAAGTTCATAATATACAACTTCTCAGGCTGTTGCAGGTCACATTTTTCTATACCAAATAGCACATGTTGACTTTTTAAGGAAACATTAATGTCCTTTTGACATAAAAAGTTCATCATGTCAGTCCAAAATATTTTTGAATTACAGTCCCAGAACAGATGTAACAAAGTTTCCTCATCATTTTTACAAAATGTACACAAACAGTCCAGTTCCCTCTTATATTTTTTCTTCAAGAATGCTTTTGCCGGATAACATCTGTGTATAACTTTGTATGATGTCTCTTTTATTTTGTTGGTCAATAAATATTTTTCAATATTGAAACCATGACCATTTCCAATTAATGTTTTCAAATATGTTTGACCAGTAAAAAGTACAAGAAGGTGAAGAAATAATATCTCTCATAACAATATTTCTAATTACCTTGTTGGACACTTTGTTACTCAAAAAAGGACAATCATAATCAATGTAAATGGTTGTTGGTTCAAATGAAGACACAGCAGTTTTGTCCTTTGGGTGCAGATGATAAGAGACTTAAAACACCACGGGGAATTGCATCGAAGACAATAGCATACTCCTTAGGTGGTACAGGAAATTGATAGAGGGACATGAATTGTGAGTATGAAAGCAAAACACCGTCTGAATTAAGAAGCTGACTGACTAAGACTATACCTTTACCAAACCAATTTTTATAGAAAAGTGTTTTGTTTTTGTATTTAATATCATTATTGTTCCAGATGTAATATTTGTGTGGTGAGAAATTGTGTTTGTACACAAGTGACCAATTTAGCAGCATCTGCTTGTGAAAAAGGGATAACTTAAGTGGGATTTTAGATTCTGTGTAGTTACACCTCAGAAGAAAGGGTAAACCACCAACAGTGTTGAAAATAAACAAAGGTATGGCACTCCATAATGAGTAGGGATTTTTTTGGAAGATTTTTAATGTACTGAATTTTAAATGTAGTATTAAGAGATGAAAAATCTAACGCATCAATTCCACCTTTGTCTGGATTATTCAATAAAACACTCTTTTTAATAAGATGGCATTTATTTTTCCAAATAAAATTGAAAATGAGTTTGTCTATGGTGGAACAGCAATGCTTTGGGACATCCAATGCAAGAGCAGTATAAACCACTCTGAATAATCCTTCTGGCATTGTGATGAGGGATCTACCTGCAAGAGACAGATCTCTTTGGAGCCAAAGATTAAATCTCTGTTCTACAGATTTTATCAGAGGGCTGAAGTTTTCCAAAGATCTTGTATTTTGATTTTTTTGAATAGCAATTCCAAGATATTTAACTTTGTTTTTTATTGGTATCCCATACAAGATGCCTTCTGAAGTGGATTTAATAGGTAGTAATTCACTCTTATTTATGTTTAATGTCAAGCCAGAGGCAATAGAGAATGAATTGACAATGTCAAGTGCTTTTTTATTTCATATTTGTTTTTAAGAAAAAGGGCTGTATCGTCAGCAAGCTGGGAGATGATAAAATGTCTGTTAGCCATATGGATACCTTGGATGTCTATGGCGTTTAATTTCCGCCAAAAGTCCACTAGGGGGCGCTTATCACACTACACGCGTGGACTGGAGACTAGTTTTATTCAGCACGAGCGTGTTATACACTCCACGAACGTGTGTGATGCTCCACGGGCGCACTGAACGTCCCATGCGCGCAATTCAGAGACCACGAGCGCTACTGCTGCAGGCACAGTACACGACACACGCACGTGACTTACAGCTGTCAACCTGCTCGCTCGCTGAGTCGATCTGCTCGCTCGTGTGGAACTTTGCCTTCCCCCGCCAACCCCCCCATGGGTAGAAAAAACCACTGAAATGTTAACCTGCATATGATTGGCCACTTTCCTGTTAGTCCCGCCCCGTGACCTTCGTCGCCGGCCGCTGGCTTCCGCTTCCACCACAGGCAGCTCTGCGCATCCAGGTCGGCTCAGTCGGAGTTTGGTGAGTAAACTTTTAAGAACTTTAGCAAATGTTTATGTTCATTGTTGCAGTGGGATTATACATGTATTCACAATAATACTTAGGCTGGCAAAAGACGAATCAATAGTTTAACAGGTTCGGTAGCTAAACTTTGTGCTAACGTGTTTGGTGCTAACATTTAGCTGCCCTCCGCTAAGGAAACCAGCTGAGGATGTCAACCATAGACATCGATAGACCCAGCATTCGCGGGTTTGAGACCGTGCCGATAAGTATTTGAGCGGCCATAGTCTTGGGTCAGACAAGGCTGCCGTCAGAGTGAATGCGTGCCTGTTGAGGAAAGTGGTATTTCTCATGTTCAGACCTGCTTAACCCAGTGAATTTTCAGCCGATTTCTAGATAAATGGACTGACTGAAAATGCCATCCTTTTACGGGCTGCACAGGACTATTTGACCGAATTAAAGGATTGCATAGCTTTATATATGACATTTTGTTTATGTATTGACAGTGGCAAACCTGCAAAGCATCTCCACTTTTCTTCAAAAAGAGGATTATAAACCAGATCTTGCGTGATTATATACATTGTGTGTGTGTGTGTGTGTGTGTATATGTGTGTATGTATAAATATATATATATATATATATATATATATATATATATATATATATATATATATATACATATATACATATTTATATATATATATATATATATATATATATATATATATATATATATATATGTGTGTGTGTGTGTATATATATATATATATATATATAGATATACACATATATATATAGGGTTCAGGTTCGCTGAGATACAGAAATTCATTTCTATCAACTTAAAGAACAATCTAGCGACTTCATTATTGTTTCTTGCGCAGATGTGAAACAAAGACCGACACGTTACGTCATCTTCACAAACCGATTCCTCGTATAAATGTTGTATTAATTCCTATACTGAAAAAACAGAGCTTTTCCGAAATGCTGAATTTCCCTTCTGGGATGAATAAAGTACCTTTTTCATATATATATATATATATATATATATATATATATATATATATATATATATATATATATATATATTGGTGTGTTTTTCTATTCTTTCATTGTGTTATTAAAACACTATAAGCCTGACACAACAAGGACGGAATTAATCAATCGAGTTAATGATCAAGTAATTCATTCACATTTATTAATAATTCATTCATAATGTGTTAATTAATCCATTGATTATTAATTTATTGAGTTATTGGTAATTTATTAATATTCATTAATAATATTCACTTATTAATTAAGAATGGATGACCTGTGGTCTAACACATTTGATAACGTCCGTTTGGTCAGCTAACATTTAGCTGCCCGCAGCTAATGGGAAACCTACGCTATGAGTCTATGA
This sequence comes from Atherinomorus stipes, assembly GCA_023101725.1. Lineage (NCBI taxonomy): Eukaryota > Metazoa > Chordata > Actinopteri > Atheriniformes > Atherinidae > Atherinomorus > Atherinomorus stipes. Next base: position 40,568 of record JALJCO010011050.1, on the reverse strand, counting down.
TGTCAACAGCCTAAAATCCAGTGAGACAGGTGTCGTGCCAAAGTAGTTATCCCCGACAGAAATCGTATCCCCTCAGTTGTGTATTGCACAATGACAGTTGGTAGGAACCCCTAACTCTTACCGCTAACCCTAAGCTAAAAGGGGATACAAATCGTAGCAGACTGAGATGTGTATCCCCTGTGTAACTGTAGTAAATAAATGACAAACTCCCCAATATTTACAGCAGTATTTATGGTTGATATTTGTTGGCAGGATATAATATAAACTATATAAACAGGGGATACACATCGTACCAGACTGAGTTACACTACCTGTTACGATGTGTATCCCCTGTGTAACTAGTAAATGAAGAACAAAGTCCTCCATATTTACAGCAGTATACAGAAATCATACAGTCATTTACAGAACTTAAAATGATGTCTTTGCAAGCCTTTAATAATGCCTGACCATTCAATTCTTCTGATATGTCAAAAAAAAAAAAAGAAAAGTAAAAGAAAAAAAAAAACATTTGGGGTATACAGTACAGTGATGCAGAATCATTTTGCCTAGAATAGGAAATATTACATCTTATATTGTTACATTTTAATTTTCTTCATATTAAATTATGAATTAGTTGTAAGAAGTAAACATAAGTGTCATTTAAATAACTGCAAAATGTCTTATGTGAGTACTCAAGTAATCATAAATTTGTAATTGTTTACTAATTTGATAGTTGCAACCTTAATGATTTTATCTATTAATTCACACATTTTTAAAAAAAAAAATGTTGTAGATGGATGCAGATTAAATTCCTTTGTCTCCTCAATACAGCGACGAGAGATCAGCAAGACACTGAAAGGAAGTGAACAACTTTTTGCAAGACCTGCAAAACCTGGAAGACCAAGGTAAACACAAACCAACTTTATGCCTCATAGATACCATTCACAAACACACACAAAAACATTTTCACTAAAGAATGTATTTTAAAAAGGAAATTTAAATTTCTTACTGTTGTAAACAGATAGCCATTACACAATAAAAGACCACACAATAATTGTCTCTTAATCAGTGCCTATAGTGGGTTTTTGACATATTGTGATATTTCCTTTTCTTGTTTTTTTAACCTTCAGGAACAAACTATCAAGATGGGAACCATCAAATGGCTGTGGAGCAAAGCTGTTGTCAGTGCAAGGATTTTCCAGTGTGTTTCAGGCTCGGCACATTGCCACTAATAGATTCAGAACTAGAATCTTACAAGATAACTGAACAAAGGGGTTTATAGTAATTTCTAAAACACGTACATGTATTTTTCATAACAGCAATAAAGCATTGGAACTGATCTCTTGAGCTTTTGCATCAAAACACAAATCTGACAAGCAGCATTATATTCTCTCACAATAGAAAAGTTCTTTAGTGTCTATACACCCCCCGATTTTGAGACAACAGCAACTTCAGCACAGGTGCTGCCTTCAGGAGGGGGCTGTCAAACTCCAGACCACAACTGCATCTTCCACATCTGGTGCTCTGCTCACCCCACGATCTCTCTTAAACCCAACCAAAATTTTCTATATGGAACTCAATTTACAACAAAAACAACACTTTCCACATTTAATCAACCAAACCCATATTTTGAACAGGGCACAACTATATTTCAAATTAGAAAAACTCCTAAAAACAACAGGAAAAAAGCCCACCATTCACAACTTTTTAATTTTAACATTCACTGAATTTTCAGTGACTATTATTTACTTTATCACCACATAATTACAATTTTACTTTTTAGAAATTGTTTACATCAATCCCCAATCCTGTCCTCAAGGACCGTATCCTCAATATTCCATTCTCACTCTCCACACCTATTAATTATTACAATACAATCCAAGCTCTGAGTCTGACTCTTTGGCCCGGAGACCTGGAACCACAAACCCCACCGGGGCACTGGTACTCACCTCTTTTACTTTAATATGTAATTATTTACCACAGAAGGCCAAAGCAATTTACTCTCATTTGCTCTAATATTTACTCATCCTTCACATCAGCACCCAAATGAGGGTACCCCGGGGACTAGCAGCAGGGACAAAAATATTTTAATATCTTTTTTTTAAATGAAACTCAAAACAAGACAAAAATAATGACATTCATAAACAAATAAAACATTCACACTTATCCCAACAAAAAACTCTCCCACAAACCAAACTTTCCCAACTAAACCAAAACACACCACACACACACTACCACACAACAGGAAACTAAAATCCAACAAAACTATTCCTATCTTTTCTTCTTCATATGATAACACAAAACCATTTTTTCCATCCACAAAACCCACAAAAACTATTTTTAACAACAAAAAAAAAAAATTCAACCAAAAATAAACCAAAAGCCACCCAAATATTTTAAAACCGAACACCACCAACACAACAACACAAAAACAAAACATTCATTACAACCACCTACATCTCCACACCTTTTTTTTCCCCCGAAAATTTATTTCCCTTACCTTTCCCTCACATTAGCAAAAAAAAACACATTCACCCACAAACCTTCCCCAAACCCCCCCCAATCCTCCTTCCCCCCCCCATGCAAAACCCCACACTTTTTTAATCGAAAAGAAACTAACAACACAACAAAATACAATTTAACTACCACAACTTTCAATTAAAGCCAACTTTTACAACATTCAATTAATAAGAAATAAAAACAAAAAATTTCATTCCCCCAACCACACACTACCCCTTTTCTTTTCTTTTCTTTTTTTCATCAAACCATACCACACATTTACAAACACTAACTCAATACCTTCATTACATACACACACACAACAAACCATCACGAACCCCTATAAACTATACCCCACAAACTACCACATTTATTTACTACACCACACACCACCCTTTTCCCCTTACCAGGCACCCTTTTCCCTGCACATACCCACCCCCCTAACTCCAACGCCATCCCTCCCCCAATCAACCAACCTACTCTATCTCCCCCCCTTAACACCCACCCAGGACACGCAAGGCAACCCAACCAGACCACACAACCAAAACACATATTTCCCCCAACCCTCACCCCACAACACCCCCCCCCGACAACCGGACCGGCACCCCCCCCCCCCAGGCGCGGGCGGGCCCGGCGGCCCGAGCGCCCGGCCGGCAGCGCCGCGGGACCCCCCCCCCGCCGGCGGGGGGCGCGGGGCCGGCCCGTCCCCGCCCCGGGCCGGGGGGGCGCGGCGCCACACACGCCCCCCACCCCCCCCCCCCACCCCCCGACCCCCCCCCCACCCACCCCCCCCCCCTCCCCTATTGCCCCGCCCCCCCCCCCCCTGGGCCCCGCCCGCCCACCCCCGCCGGCCCCTCCCTCCCCTCCACCCCCCGGCTCCCCCGGCCCAGGCCCCACCCCCCCGCGCGGCGCCCCCCGCCTCCCCTGGCCCCACCCATCCACCCCCTCCCCGCCACAACCCACGCCCCACCCCGCCCGCGGGGCCGCCCCCCGCCCCCCGGCCCATGCCCCCCGGGCGCCCCCCACCCATACGAACCCCAACCCACAACCAGTACACCCTTTCACCCACACACACCCGCCGGCGCCCGGCGCCACCAACTCACACCCCCGGCCCACCGCCCCCCCCCCATCCCCCACCCGCCCCACCCACCGCACCACCCCCCGCCCCCCCATCCCCACCCCCCCCGCCCCCCCCGACCAAACCCCCCACCCTCCTCCCACACTCCTCGCCTCTCTCCCCCCCCACCCACCCCCTCCCACCCGCGCCACCCTCTTCTCTCCCCCCCCCCCGCCCCGCCACCCCTCACCCACGCGCCCGCCTCCCAGCCCCCCCTCTCTCCACCCCCCCCCCGGAGCACCCCCCCCCCCTGCGGCCACACCTCCACCCCACACGCCTTCGCGCCCAGCCGCTCACCTCTATGGCCTCCCCCTACCTCTGCCACCCACCTCCACCCCCAAAGCCACCCACCCAATTCTCCACCACTCCCTCTCTTCCACTCCAGCTATTCAACGCCGCCTCCCTCTCCTAACCAACCTCCTCCCCTACCACCCCCCTCCTCCACACGCCCCCCTCGCCACCTCACACCACACCCACTCCCGCCGACTCTGCCTCCAACCGCCCCACAAGAACCACAAATCCACTGCAACATCCAAGCCGCCTCCCACCACACCCTCCCTCGGCCCCATCTCCACACACTTTCTTTCGCCATATTCAACCACCTCTCAAGCGCCCAACCCCCCCACCTATACCCCTCCACCCCCCCCCCAGCGCCCACACTTAACCCCCCTTTTACTTCCCACTCACCTCCTCCCGACTGGGGGCCACGGGCAGTTTTTCGCTAAGTCAACATGCGCCTGGTGCCATTCTTCCACTCACACCCCATCACTTGCCACACCCTTCCACACCCGCAACATCCTTCGCCGCCTCACCTCCCTCCCCACCGGGGGGCCACCCCGCGCGCCCGCGGGGCCACCTCCGGGCAATATTAATTGCTACCATACCCAAGGCCCCCAAACCTCCCTATTACCTCCCCCAGGTGGGGCCACCTGCACCACACCGCGCCGACCTCGCCCTTCTCTCCCCCCGCCCAACTCCCAACAGCGTGTCTCCAACCTCCCTCGCGCTCCCCCCCGCGCCCCACACCCCCACCCCCCCCCGCCACCCACCCACCTCACCCCTCAACCCCCCCCCCCCGCCCCCCCCTTTCCTCCCCAGCGCGCCCATCCACTCCCCCCCAGGCCACTTTTGCTCCACCACTCTTCTGCTTCATTCACACCCCCCTCTTCCCCCACCCACACCTAGCCCCACCCACTCTCCATCTCCCACCCCCCACTCCACCCACCCTCCCCCCACTTATTTCCTTTGCCCCCTTTTTCCCCTTTTTCCCCCCACCTCTCTCCCGCCGCTTCCTCCTTTACCTACTTTTCATCTTTCTACTTTTCCCCAAAACCTCTCTCTCCCCCACACATATTTCCTCTCATACCCGCCCTCTTATTCTCATTTATTCTTCCTCCCCCCTCCAAAAACACCCCATTCCCTCCATTCCCCCACCATTTTCTCCCCCCTCACCATTTCTCGCTCCCTCTCCTCCCCTTCCCCCTTCCCACCCCCCCGCCCCAATCCCCTCTTTCCCCCCCCCACCTCGCCCCCCCCCCGCCTCTCCCTCCCCCCCCCGCGCCAGCCCACCCCCTCCGCGCCACCCCCCCTCCCACCTCCTCATATTTCCTCTTCCTTTCACCCCCCCGCTCTCCTCCATCTCCCACTTTATCACCACTCCCCCTTTCCCAAACACCTTCCTCTAACCAAAATACAAAACCAAACATCACCCCAACTCTCACCAACATCCATTTCTTCCCACAAATTTCGACGCAACCTCTCTTTCCACCAACTTCATTTCAACACACCCCTTCGGTACCTCACACCCTCTCCTGAGCTTACCCTCACCCTTACGCACATTAGCACCACACGTACACAAATTACTACCACCTTAACTATTTTCTCTTTTCCACCATATTTAAACATTAAACCCACTCAACAAACAAACATTTCAAGTTCTTTACCACCAACTCCGACACCACCTACGCAACCCCACCACCCCCGCCGGCCACGGCCAACAATCACATTTTTCTACCCAGCGCAAATCCACACACCCAACAACCACACCAAACCACCCCACACACCATCTACTTCCTCACACCTCCTCTCCCACCCCCCCCCCCCTACACCTCAACCCCACCCCCCCCCCAACCCCACACTATTTTACCCAAAATTTTAAAAAACCACCCTCCTCTTTTAATAATTTTCCCACAATCTCAACAATACAACACTTATACACCCAAATCAACAAAAAAATTTCCAATCCTAAACACCCTCTTAACCTCCAACACATATTATTATCTGATTCTTTTTGTTTTTTCATCAACCCACAATATTTTTACCCATTCTTCTTAACCCCACCCCACACAAATTTTTTTTTTACCCCCAACATTATATTCAACCTTTATCAAAAAATATTAATTTTTCTCATTTCCTTCCTTTTATTCCAACCTATTTATATTCTCCTTTATATTTCTAACCGTACACATTATCTAACAATCCCCCCTACACCCCCACACACAAATACAATACACCCATTACTCCCCCCCAAACCTCCCCCCCCCACTTCTATTATTTTAACTTTCACATTTCTTCTACCCCTAACCAAACCCATTCTTCCCTCCCCAAATCTTTCATAACACAAAAAAAAAAAAAAAAAAACACCCCACACAACCAAAAGGACAGAAAAAAAATTATTAGAAAATTCCCTCCCTCCCCTAGCTCTGCTCCGCCTTGCGCCCTCCCACCCCCCGCTTCCCTTCAGCTCACTCAATGTAGAAGGATGGGTCTTGTCCGACGTCTGGAGCGATCTCTTTCAGAAATCTTTACTCTTTTTTTACCTCTTCTCTTTCAGGTAGGCCGACAAACGAAGGTTCCATCGTCTTTATAACGCTCCATCTCGTTCACCTTGTCTTCTAAAGCCGTAATAGCCTTTTTTGTCATCACTAAATTAATGACTACAACATCCTTTTTCACATCCTACTTCTTTAACAAGAATTCGGACGTCTTCTTAAGGTCCTCATGGTGTCAACATTTTTTAAATCATCGCAGCTAGGTTTCCAGCACTCTCTTTTATTTTTTCAGCGACAAGCCGCACAATATTTCTTGTAGTTCAGAGAGTGTCGGCTCCTTTTTCTCTCTCTTACCAGAGGTGTACATGGCGCGAGTCGGGGAGCGGAGAGTCTTCCGGTGCAAGTTAGCATAGGTATGCATTCTTTGGTTTTTACATTTCTACATCTTTCGGAGCCTCTTCTTTTTTAGAAGTAAATGAAGCGACTTACTTCCTTTTTGACTTGTTCTCTTGCTCTTTTTTGGCCATTTGAGTGCTGTTGTCTTTACGTTGCTTTCTAGCATATGTGGGCTAACCGTGGATGTTCAGAACAGTAGTTCCATGACTATAAATCTTTTTTTAATGTGCTAGATTGCGTGATGTTAAATTAGGTGCTGGTTAAATTTGTTTGCGTGTTAAAATAATTGTTTTAAAGGTGAAAAAATCATGTAGAGGTACTACCCACACATTCTTTCGAGTGACTCGGCCACCATCTTCCCTCTCCACTTCACTGAAGTGTGGAGAGGGTGGAAAGGGCGTGACAGACTTCCACCCTCGAGCAGCCCTGGAGAATTGGGACACACTACGCACTTCAACCCCTCAACGGGAGCGCGCATTCTAGGGGAGCAAGGGTGGAAGTGTGGGTATTGGGACAGGGCCTTACTTGCTGCAGTTGGATTTTTGCGTTCAGTTTGTACCAGGTTTGCACATGTCGCCATCTGTTCAGAAAGCACAATCCGTAGCGTTTGCAGATGTCCGCACATGTGCAGATGAGCTGACGTTACAAATTGTGCTTCCTGAACAGATCGTGCAGCGACAGTACACAACATGACAGATCGGACAAAAGATGGACAGCTCCAGAAAGTGCCCCTTGCACTACTCTAAAAAACAAGAGATACAATCAAAGTTTGGCACAGCAAAATATGGAAAAGAGAAGAAAGGGTAGATGTAATCTAGAATTTAACTACCGTAACGAAAATCAGTTGCTAATGTTACAATACAACAGAGCAATAGATTTTAGGCAACATTTATTCATTTTTATTCATTCTTTCCTCAGGCACTATCTCAATTGTGCTGCGCTAGACAAAAACATCCTCAACGAAACAGAGTGGGAAATCATGCTCAACTAGGACCACTTTTCTCTCTTCAAAACACCACAACCTCTTACAAACTCCTACACACCGACACACTAAGGAAGGCCTCCGGGCCTATACCAACTCTATGTTCCTTGCTATCACAAAACAGCTTCAGGAGAAGTATGACAAGTTGATGTGTAGCGCCCAGCACACAAATCATCCTCAAGGCTACCACATCCACAACACCTACATCATCCTCCAAACTGAAACACCTCTCTTTGCCTTTCACCCACCTGCCTTAGGGTTTATTGGGGCCTACCTAGGGTGAAGGAAATTTTATAATCACACTGAGTTTATACTCCTCACTACATTTTATTTTTAACTTTTAATTGCAGCGCAACCTTCATTCATCTCACCAATATAAAATATGAGTATAATGTTCTCTTTTCAGGGTTTAGCTAATGAAAAATTGCAGGTGTCTCCTTCTCCTAATGTCAAGAGAATTGTTGCTAGATGAGGCACATCACAACACTCAAAAGGGTGGATCATTCAACTTGACAGCAACAGTCCCTCCAGCTTTTTTCTCTTCACTAAAAAAACATGTTCCTTCATATTTCTTCAGAAGGGCTCACAAATGGCTTCTCCAACCTTTTAAAATAAACTCATACTCTCAAAGACACCTCATCTCTTTATTAAACACCACAATTTTGCTCAAACAGGATCACACGGGCGTCGAGGCGCGGACCTGGGACTGTCGACAACTCACTTCATCACACGCGCTTAGTGTGGAAGCCTGGCCTCCTTCGTCCACGGCGTGCGCGCTAAATTTGGGACCTGGCTGGGAGCTTTTCCCTGCCATTACACCCAAATCTTGCTTCCAAAATTTGCAAATTGATTACTGGTTCATTAATACATTTCTTTTTTTCCCCCTTACTCTTCTTTAGGAAGACATTTTTATTTAAAACCCCTTATGGAGTACTTAGGGGGGACCAGGCTAAGGGGGTTTAGGCTTATTAACACCTCTTCAAAAAAAAAGTCTAACAGTAAGGTATTTTAGCACTTTTCACCAAAGGCAAAAGGCCAGTTAGAAACGTCTAACTTAAAATGGGACCGGACCACAAAGCTTCCTCACCACTCCCTACTCTCCCATTTTCGGAAGATTAGAAAATATGGGTTTGACAGTGTTCAATTCCTTAAAGAATGGTCTCAGAAATATGACTTTCCTAAGGAGGAAGTCGAGTCCAAACCAGCTTGATAAGCTGGAGAAACAGAGCAGAGAAGCAAAGAAAAGAGACAGAAGAAAGGAGTAAAGACAGAAGCTAGCTATTTAAAGAAAAGAGAGGCTGCTTTACAAGCTTGGAAATCTGAATGTGACAGCAACAGAGGAAAGCTAATTTCACTCAGCTTAGTGGGAGGCAGATTTTAGTGGAGAGGTTGCGGGTCGCACAACAACTTTCTGTGAGGCCCAAGCTTCTGCACCCCCTCCTTATAGATGTACTGATAACACATATAGTAAGTCGCGTGAAACTTCACCCTACTCTCCATATTCTGGTATTATTCAGGATCTGGCTGCTTTGAAGATCTGTGAGGACCTGGACTCTTTTCCACATCTTCCCCCCTCATCACGCTGCTCCATCCCAGGGGACCCAGCTAGAGCGGCACCAACTACCCAGACTCTTCCCACCTCCTGTTCTGGGGGATTACCAGCCAGCCTACTCCTTGTCATCACCGTCCAGGCCTGATTCTTCTACCGCAGCGCAGCGATCTCCAGCTCTGCTTACCCAGTCAGCAGATTCCAGAAATTGTGACTGAGGTGAGACGGGCTTATGTGGGCATGAAAACCAACACACGACTCACAGACCTTCGTCGTTATGCCTGCCACGCCCAACAGCTGTTAACAGATCGCAAAGCCAAGAAAACTGCACGAGAAGAGGCTACGTTACAGAAGGCCTCTCTCACCATGCTCAAGTCAGTGACTGGAACTTTCCCTCCTCCTCCCCGAGGCAGAGGGAGGGGGAGAAGCCGCGCTCGGGGGAGATTTGCACAACCAGGAGACAGGAACCGCTGTTACATCTGTGGCTTGACTGAACACTTTCGCCGCGACTGTCCACGAAACCCTGACAGAGCACCGGCTCCAGCCCAGGCTGACTGATGGGGAGTTGAGGTGGAGGGAGTCCTGGATCCCGGATCTTCGGAAATCTTTCCTGCAGCAGATGAGGGGCGTGAGATTCCACCTGACGCACACACACTGCTACACTCTGAACAAACTTTAGTGGCGCCTGCTTCTACTGATACACATTTACTGCTTACAGAAGCCATCACACACTAAGAACACAAAACAACACCACAGACTGGCAGTTATGTTCATCTGACTGCTGAGGCTTACAAAAATCTTCCAATGATGTCACTCCAGGTTAAAGGTCAATGGATCTCCTTTTTAGTGGATTCTGGAGCGGCAAATTCTGTTTTAATGTCTTCGACTTTTAATCCTCCTCTGAAGCATGGAGGACGTTCACTCCTTTCTGTGTCAGCTTCGGGACATACTCAGAGAGAATATTTTACAAAACCTTTGACATGCCTCACTAAAAGTGGGGCTGCTTTCAAACACAGCCTCCTCTTGTCTCACCTCTGCCCTCTAAATTTGCTGGGAAGAGACCTGATTTTGGCTCTAAACATTACTTTAACATCAACGCCAAATGGTCTGGAGGTCAAAATGCCATCACAAGAGGAAGCTCATGATTTTTGCTCTGTTAATTTTGAGTCTACCACGCCTGTGTATGTCTACGAATGGCATCTGGGCGGAGGTGCCATCCCGGATCAGCTCTGCTCTGAGGCCCGTGCTCGTGTGTCTCCTGCAGCAGAGCGGATGTCTAGGGAAGGCCTCCATTGTACAGCGCACTACTCTGAGTCTGGTCCGGATCCTGATTTTGAGACACTGTGGTATGATAAACTTACCACCACATCATTATACTGGACTGACTTGTTGTGTGTGTTGGATGTGACTTTGACTTCTGATCAGACTAAAGTTTTTCGTATGCATACACCACCTCACATTTCTCTTTCCAAACCACATGATGCACAATGGGAACAAACTGGCCAGTTTTTGAGTAATTGTCAGGCAACCTCAGATTGGCAAACCACTGAGGACACAGCTGTGATGTTTTCACCCAGCCTGAATGCATACAGGAGTGCTTTTCAGTCTACTCTGCACAGCACACGAACATTGCACATGACGTCACCCTGCTTGCTCTGTGCTTCCGTGGAGAGGAGAGGAGACATCTCACCCTTCCCGCTTCCCTCAGAAGTCATGGAGAAAATTCCTCCTGATTTATGGGCAAAGGATAAGTTTGATGTGGGTCTGGTTAAAGATTGTGAGCCTGTTGTTATAACCCCTAAATCTACTAACAGACCCTGTCAAAAACAGTATCCACTCAAACCTGAAGCTTTGGCTGGTATTCGTCCTGTTTTTCAGACCTACTTAGACCGAGGTATCTTGGCACCTTGCCCTGATTCACCGGTCCGCACACCTCTTTTACCTGTGAAAAAGATTCGTGGTCCTGGTGTGCCTGATGAATGGCGTTTTGTGCAGGATTTGAAGGCCGTAAATCGCGCAGTTGTCCCGCGTGCTCCAGTCGTTCCCAATCCTGCCATGATTTTGGGTCAAATTCCCCAAAGTGCTCGATTCTTTAGCTGTGTGGATCTGTCAAATGCATTTCTGTCAGTTCCAGTAGCTAAGGATTCACAATTTTGGTTCTCTTTTGAATTTGATGGCAAACTTTACACCTCCACAAGGTTGGTTCAAGGTTTCACTGACAGTCCATCTCTGTTTAATGGGATTCTCAGAGACTCCTTGTCTGATCTCATTCTGCCAGAAAATGCGGCATTGTTGCAGTATGTTGATGATTTGTTGATCTGTGCCCCTTCAGAAGCTGTGTGTGCAGACGCAACACTTAAATTGCTTCTTCATCTCCATGCTAAAGGCTACGAAGCTAGTTTGTCTAAGTTACAGTATGTTAAACCTACTGTCACTTTTCTGGGTCATGTGATCTCTGCTCAGTCTCATTCCCTCTCTACATCTCGAGTTGCAGCCATTCAGAATATCCCTAAGCCAATCACGAAGAAACAGTTAATGTCATTTTTAGGAATGACGTCATATTGTCGTGCTTTCATCCCTAATTATTCTGAAATTGAGTCTCCCCTTTCTTCTTTGATTCATGATAAGAATCTGGCTGCTTCTGATCACATTTCCTGGACTCCTGAAGCAGAGTCTGCTTTTGTGGCTTTAAAGCGCTCCCTGCAGTCAGCCCCTGCCCTGGCGCTTCCTGATGCTTCACGCCCTTTTGTTCAGATGGTTGCTGAAAAATCGGGTTTTATGACTTCTGTTTTGCTACAGTCACATGGTGACAAGCTGCGCCCAGTCGCATATTTCTCATCCAAGTTGGATGCTGTGGCACAGGGCCAACCGAGTTGCCTTAGAGCTGTGGCAGCAGCAGAGAAAGTTGTTCTAGCTTCACGAGACATTGTGGGGTATTCTCATGTCACCCTGTTTGTCCCTCATAATGTAGCAATGATTTTGCTGGAGCAGAAGACATCACACCTTTCTGCTGCACATTGGTTGAGGTATTCCACTATTCTCTTGGAATTACCCAACATTGAAATTCGTCGTTGTGGCCAACTCAATCCTGCCACACTTTTGCCTATTGAACTTGACGGAGAGACACATCATGACTGCATTGAGGTTATTGATCAAGTGTGTTCGCCCCGCCCTGACCTTTCTGACATCCCTTTACAGAATGCAGACATGGAACTGTTTGTGGACGGTTCATCCTCACGGAGTGAAACTGGTGTTAACCGTGTAGGTTATGCTGTTTGCTCTCATTCAGCTGTCCTTTCTTCTGGCTCCTTTCCAAGTCATCTCTCTGCTCAGGCGGCTGAATTGGTTGCTCTTGCTACTGCGTGCAGCTGACAAAACGGTTAACATTTACACAGACAGTCGTTATGCTTTTGGTGTTGTGCATGATTTTGGTGAATTGTGGAAAAATCGTAATTTCCTAAAATCAGATGGAAAGCCCAATCTAAATTCCCAATATGTAGCAGACCTGCTTGAAGCGGTGTTAAAACCAAAAGCTGTGGCTGTGGTTAAGTGCTCAGCACACACAAAAGGGAGGGATCCCATTACTCTTGGAAATTCTTTTGCTGATAAGTCTGCGAAACAAGCTTCTCTGCAGCCCCCCTCCCCTTGCCTTCTCTCTGATACAAACATACCAGAGTCACCAGCTGAGATGGACTTGGCCGTGGTCCAAACTTTTTCTACACAGGCAGACAGACACAGCTGGAAGCGAGCAGGATGCTCTGTGAATGACAGGGGAGTGTGGTTGTCTCCCGACTTGCTTCCATGTTTACCTTTACACTTTTTTCCCTGGATGTGCAGGTGGTCACATGGTAAAGACCATGCATCAAAAGGAGGGATGGTAGCCTTAGTGACGTCACTGTGGTTCACTAAAGGTTTTTCTGTTGCTGCAGAGAAGTTTTGTAACTCTTGTCTTGTGTGTGCTAATCACAACATCTCACGTGCTGTTTCTGTTGGAAGAGCAGCTCACCCTCAGCCTACCCTCCCCTTCGAATTCCTCATGATGGATTTCATCGAACTGACTCCTTCAGAGGGAAAGAAATACTGTCTAGTGATAGTGGATCTTTTCTCGAAGTGGCCAGAAGCTTTTCCGGTGAGGAGAGCTGATGGGGGGGCAGTTGCCAAAGTTTTGGTCAGTGACATTTTCCCCCGTTGGGGTCTGCCAACTAGGATTTATTCTGATAATGGCACACATTTTGTCAATCAGGCCCTGACTGAGATCAGTTCAAAGCTTGGTTTTCAACCTAAAACACACTGGGCCTGATTTACAAAGACTCCAAATTGCGAGTCTAATGTCTTTGCCTCGCAAAAAAAATAGCGTGCGCTGTCATTTTAGCGTTTGCGGGTGATCTACAAAGATTACACGCGCAATCTGTAACAGGCGCAAACAGCAGGATTTAAATGAGGATTTAGCGTGCGCTCTCCCTGCGCCACGGAAAGTTCAGAAGAGCATGTGGTAAACGCAAAATGAAATTCATCCTGATAGAGAGATGTTAGTTTCAGAGATATAATGAGGCAAATAAAAAACAGAATATAAGATAAATATGGAGAGTTCATTTGCAAAAAAAAAGACAAACGCCATTTAGAAAAAACTGAGTTAACTGCTTTTGCAAATAAACTCTTCATTTACTTTTTGAATATTTTCAGAAAATCAAGCTCATGTGAAGTAGAGAGTTTTAATGATGTAAAATGGAGATAGGAGGTTTGTACCCAACAGCAACAAAAGCAGTTAACTCCGTTTTTCCACAGTGGCGTTTGTCTGTTTTTGCAAATGAACTCTTCATAATAACTATAAATAAAAATAATGCAGCAGGTTTCATGTGGGTCGTAAGAAGAGGCCAGTTTAAGGACATGGATGAGGACACGCTGTTGAAGATGATCTGATATTACGCACAGACTGCGCGCTCTTTGGCACAATGCCAGGCGCTGGACCTGCGTAATTGCCCCCCACCCCCTGCAAAACTCAGTAAAAAAATAGTGTCATTAGTTTGTGCGACGTTACTGGTTATTTTCACTGAGTATTTTGTGGGGTGGGGGCCAACTTCACGCAGGACAGCAACCTCAGAACACAGCAGCAGTCGCTGCAGCGTGGAGGAGCAGGAGATGATTTTAATTGAAAAATATGCCATTGGCAAAAAGTAAAAGAAAATAAAAAGACATAATTAATGTCAGCTTTAACTACCATGATGCTGCAGCTGCAGATGTTCTGGTTCATGTCTAGAATAACCGTGTTTAACAGTGATGTTGATTGTTATTTAATTAAATAATGAAAACTTGACGTGTCGCCTGAACACATCATGAGAAATGATTCTGACCCGATGTCTGCAGTCCTGCAGCAGAACCGGTTCTGACCCGATGTCTGCAGTCCTGCAGCAGAACCGGTTCTGACCCGATGTCTGCAGTCCTGTGTGCAGCATTCTTTCAGCCATCAGTGCGTAAAGCTGCCAGTTATACCTGCTTTTCAGACGTGCTAAATTACACGCAATCTTTTGCCCCCGCATTCCTTTGAACAGTTGATAGATCACATTGCGCGTGTTAAACTGAGGTTTTGCATAGTCTCCTCCCAATATTTTGCGCCTTCTGGCAGAAACGCCCAGTTTGAATATTCATCTGCAGCAGATGCGCAAAATGGACAGCGGCGCTATTTTGCCCCTTGACAGGCGCAAACCTCCTTTTGCCCTGCTTTGTAAATCAGCTCTGGCGGATTATTGCGTGCGTAATGAAGATAGCGCCTGTTTTAACAAGCGCAAACCTTTCGTAAATCGGGCCCACTGTGCTTATCATCCTCAGTCTGGAGGCGCTGTTGAGCGGGAAAACTCCACACTGAAAAATAAGCTGGCCAAGATATGTCAGGAAACGGGGTTGTCATGGACACACGCACTACCTCTTGCTCTCATGTATCTCCATATGCGAAAAAGGGCCAGAGCTAACTTGAGCCCGTTTGAGATTCTTTTCGGACGTCCACCCTCTCTGGGTGGGGAGCCTCGTCCGGGACATTCTCTTTCTCCTGATTGTTGTGCTAGTGACATGGTGGCATATTGACATAATCTCTCTCGTTTTCTTTCACAGACACACGCGTCAGTGAAGGCTGCCCTTCCATTACCAGCTTCAGGGCCGCTGCATCCCATCAAACCAGGTCAATGGATTCTGGTGAAGGATTTCCGCAGGAAGTCGTGGAAAGCGAAGCGCTGGCTGGGACCGTTCCAAGTCCTGTTGGTCACTCACACCTCCATCAAAATCTCGGAGAGGGCGACTTGGATCCACGCCAGCCACTGCAGGATCTTCAAGGGGACGCCTCCGGAGCTGGGCCCTCCAGCCCAGCCGCCTTCGACTTAGGCTGCCACTCCCTGCCTGGCTGGCCTGATACCACCCTGGCTACCATCCTGCGTTCTACTCTGCTGAGACGCTACAAGCCCCGCCGCGACGTCACCTGCTTCCTGGGATTCCTGGCCTTTGGTCTGACGGTCCTCATCTTCCTCTCTCCTATGAACCCCGCGGTTCTTACTCTGTTTCTGACCCCAAACTTGATTCTCTCGAGGTCTCCACTGTGTGAGGTGTGATGGGGGTGATGTTCAACCCTCTCTTGAGGGCATGTTTCCTCCTGATGTTATCCACATTTGATCTCTAGATTTTGGGTTTGTGGTCTGCATTTATTCTGAGTTACCCTTTTTGATAAAATTTCTATATTGAGTGATTAACATGTAATCAAAAGGGAGGAGTGTAATGGAAATTTTATAGTCACACTGAGTTTATACTCCTGAGCACGTACATTCGTGTATTTTTAACTTTTAAAAAGACATGTTCCTTCAGTATTTCTTCAGAAGGTGCTCACAATCTGATTGTGTGTGTCTTCTCCAACCTGGTTGTAAAATAAACTTCATACTCTGCAAAGATCACCTCATCTGGGTCTTTATTAGAATTTCCACCACATGGGGTAATTGGACCCTGATGTGTGGCTGCCACATCAGGGTCCAGAGGCCACCCATAAGAGGATGGGATTACATGAACTGCAAAGCATGTAATCCCCTCACGGTTCTTGCGAAGGAGTACTCCCCTTCGCAAGGGGAGTACTCCTTCCCCTTGCAAAGGAGTACTCTGTACTCCTTTAGGGGATTGTGGATAAGTGGGGCCGCTTCATCAACATCTTTGCTGGACCACCAGATAGGGTGCATGATACCAGGATGCTGAGGAGTTCCACCTTCTACACACAATGGCAGGAGAAGATGGGCGAGCATTATCTGCTTGGAGATAGTGCCTACGTTGGCCAGGCCTTCCCAGTCATCAAAACTCCAAAACGTGTCAATGGGGCTCTAACTTTGGACCTTGAGCACAATGTGAAGATCAGCTAGGGGTGGGTCATTGTAGAGAATGCTTTTGGAAGAATGAAGTGCAAATGGACTTCCAGAACACCTCTGCCTGACACTGTGGTCATGATCATTATGTCTGCTTTTTTCTTACACATGTGTGTTGCTGCTTCAGACGTATGTGCAGAGCACCAAACGTGGCTGCCCAAGGCAGGAAGATCACAATGAGTAAACTCATTTTCATGGTTGAAAGCTTGTAAATACACGTACTGTTACAATGCATTTGCTCTTTCTATTGTGATTGATGTAGTGTAAACATATGTACTGTTACAATGCATTTGCTCTTTCTATTGTGATTGATGTTTACTTATTTCCTGTGTGTACGAATGAAAGTGGTTACCCTAAATTTAATGCTTCACCTTTTTCTAGCCCACAGTATGGTTTTGAGTTTTTGTTTTGAAAAATGAAGGCTTGGGAAAGATACAAGTATTTATTTGCAATTATAAATATCAAATGAGGAACATAGAATAAACAATTGAATACAAAAGATATATACAAAAGATATATAGTTAACAAACTATAAAAATTTAGAACTATGAAAATAAAAGTGGTTTCCCTAAATTGAATGCTTCACCTTTTGGTAGCCCACAGTATGATTTTGAATTTTTGTTTTGAGAACAGTCATTTTTTCATTTTCTGTACCGCTTATCCAGTTCAGGGTCAGCGGGGGTTGCTGGAGCCTATCCCAGCTATTATCAGGCGAGAGGCGGGGTACACCCTGGACAGGTCGCCAGTCTGTCGCAGGGCCAACACAGAGAGACAGACAACCATTCACGCTCACAGTCATTCCTAGGGGCAATTTAGAGTGATCAACTAACCTAACATGCATGTCTTTGGATGGTGGGAGGAAGCCGGAGTACCCGGAGAGAACCCACACATACACGGGGAGAACATGCAAACTCCACACAGGAAGGCCTCAGTTGGAATTGTTCGAACCCCCCCCCAGCTGGGAATTGAACCAGTGACCTTCTTACTGTGAGGCTGCGGTGCTAACCACCACGCCACCGTGCAGCCTGAGAAATCCTGAGTTTTGAGAACATGAAGGCAAATATATAAATAGCTGCAATCACATATGCCAGGGAACACTTTTGACACACAGGAGAAATGGGAGCTGGAGATTAATTTTACTATTGAGGGTGAGACATGGGAACAGGTGTGCAAAGAGGGACAGAGTAACTAGTAGCCCAATGTGGAAGGAATTCAGCTGGACATTAAAATTGAGGTACTTCAGAACTCCATTTCTGGTAGCAAAATTTGATAAAAACAAAACAAATTTATGCTGGAGGAAATAAAAAGTGAGATCACACACACATTTTCTGTGACTGCCCAAAATTGCAACCCGACTGGGAGGGGATTCGTACAGAAATACTTCCCATTCTGAATGTTAATGTGCTGTTAGATCCGCTGTATTATGTTTTAGGAGCAATTCCAGAGGTAAGTATAGATAGGAAAAAGGTATACCTGCTGAAAATCCTCCTGTTAGTGGCAAAGACAATGGTAACTTTGCCCTGGCTTAAACCACACCCACCTACCCTACATCAATGGAAAGATAGACTAATGACTCTCCGGGTGAAAATGGACTTATTCTTAAACTATTGGGCCCCTGGGATTGCTTATTTTAGATTATCAGGCCAAGACTGACATTATGACACCATAATGTGTCATAATGTCACATTATGACACATTAGCACCTAGCAGTGCATTTATAGTTCTGGAATGCACTGCTAGGTGGCTGCCGTTTGTAACAGCTCTCCCTTAGCTTTTGTGTTTTTTTCAAATATAGCTGTCTTTTTTATTGACATTACTTGTCAGATTAGGTTTTTCTGGGAGTATTTTTATGCTGGTTTGAAGGCTGTGCAATTCAGGAGATTTTTCTTCATATATTTGACTTTTTTCACTACTTGTTATGATGTGTATCCATAGCAACTGAAAAATTGTTTACCACCTGGATCAACTGTTAAAACTCTCCCAAATCAAGATTTTTAGTGAAATAACACATCAAATCCCAGTGGAGTTAAGGAGAAAGATAAGAGGATGCAGGGCAGGGGTAAGGCAGAGAGAAAAACGGTGGAGATTCAAACCGTTTCTTCCGACTGTTGTGATGGGTAATGTGAGGCTAGCTAACAAGATGGACGAGCTTGAAGTGCAAACAAGGTCTCAGAAAGAATACAGAGAATGCAGTATCATGTGTTTCACCAAGACATGGCTGCATGTACACATTCCGGACCACAGACTGGAATGTCTTCTGTGAACCTCACGGAGATGACATCAACACCATGACTGAGTGTGTGACAGATTACATAAACTTCTGTGTGGACAACATCGTTCCAACAAGAACAGTGAGGTGCTTCCCCAATAACAAACCCTGGATCACCAGTGACCCGAAAAAGCTGCTGAACATCAAAAAGAAAGCTTTCAGGGATGGAGACAAGAAGTTACTGAAGACCACACAAAAACAACTGAAAACAAAGACTAAGAAGTGCAAGGAGGACTACAGGAAGAAGTTGGAGAGCAGCTCCAGCAGAACAACGTGAGGGATGTGTGTTTGGGAATGAAGAAGATCACTGGCTTCAAGTTAAAGGGGGACCAGACTGACGGAGGTCTGGACAGAGCTAACGAACTGAACATGTTCTTCAATAGCCGACAACCCAACACACCACACGTTCAAGAAGGGTTCCTCGAACCCACAGCTTTTCTGTCCCACCTCCACTCTTTCACCCTGCACCTCAGTCATGGACCTGAACACCGTGCCTTTGTGACTTTAATGAGGATGAATTCATGTCTGGGACTCAGACACTATTAGAAACACAGGAGAACTTTGCCTTTGAGTCCCAGACATGAATTCATCCTCACTCAAGTCACAAAGGCACGGTTAACACGCTCCTGTGTTGAAAATGCCCGGTTAAGCGTTTCTCGCCGAGATATTGCGATTGGGGAAGTTTCGCTCCTGCTTCCCAGGAACGACCCCGGAGCTGCCTCCAACCCTTTTGCCCTTCTTATTTTGGACACTAGCTACCAGCTACATTTGGAATTTTCAAGATCGGATGTTCAGAAAGAAAGTTATGAGCTCTGCTTTTTCACCGGCTCTCGCGCAGAAACTTGTCCGCTTTACGGGTGCTCACAAGCGGCCTGAGTGTTGCAAGTCACACCGGGTCTCCTACGGTTGCAAAAAGCAACAGAGGCCCAACTTTTTGCAGGTTTCTAATAGTGTCTGAGTCCCAGACATGAATTCATCCTCATTCAAGTCACAAAGGCACGGTTAACACGCTCCTGTGTTGAAAATGCCCGGTTAAGCGTTTCTCGCCGAGATATTGCGATTGGGGAAGTTTCGCTCCTGCTTCCCAGGAACAACCCCGGAGCTGCTTCCAACCCTTTTGCCCTTCTTATTTTGGACACTAGCTACCAGCTACATTTGGAATTTTCAAGATCGGATGTTCAGAAAGAAAGTTATGAGCTCTGCTTTTTCACCGGCTCTCGCGCAGAAACTTGTCCGCTTTACGGGTGCTCATAAGCGGCCTGAGTGTTGCAAGTCACAACGCGTCTCCTGAGGTTGCAAAAAGCAACAGAGGCCCATTTTTTTGCAGGTTTCTAATAGTGTCTGAGTCCCAGACATGAATTCATCCTCACTCAAGTCACTCAGGCACGGTTAACACGCTCCTGTGTTGAAAATGCCCGGTTAAGCGTTTCTCGCCGAGATATTGCGATTGGGGAAGTTTCGCTCCTGCTTCCCAGGAACGACCCCGGAGCTGCCTCCAACCCTTTTGCCCTTCTTATTTTGGACACTAGCTACCAGCTACATTTGGAATTTTCAAGATCGGATGTTCAGAAAGAAAGTTATGAGCTCTGCTTTTTCACCGGCTCTCGCGCAGAAACTTGTCCGCTTTACGGGTGCTCACAAGCGGCCTGAGTGTTGCAAGTCACACCGGGTCTCCTACGGTTGCAAAAGGCAACAGAGGCCCAACTTTTTGCAGGTTTCTAATAGTGTCTGAGTCCCAGACATGAATTCATCCTCATTCAAGTCACAAAGGCACGGTTAACACGCTCCTGTGTTGAAAATGCCCGGTTAAGTGTTTCTCGCCGAGATATTGCGATTGGGGAAGTTTCGCTCCTGCTTCCCAGGAACAACCCCGGAGCTGCTTCCAACCCTTTTGCCCTTCTTATTTTGGACACTAGCTACCAGCTACATTTGGAATTTTCAAGATCGGATGTTCAGAAAGAAAGTTATGAGCTCTGCTTTTTCACCGGCTCTCGCGCAGAAACTTGTCCGCTTTACGGGTGCTCACAAGCAGCCTGAGTGTTGCAAGTCACAACGCGTCTCCTGAGGTTGCAAAAAGCAACAGAGGCCCATTTTTTTGCAGGTTTCTAATAGTGTCTGAGTCCCAGACATGAATTCATCCTCATTCAAGTCACAAAGGCACGGTTAACACGCTCCTGTGTTGAAAATGCCCGGTTAAGTGTTTCTCGCCGAGATATTGCGATTGGGGAAGTTTCGCTCCTGCTTCCCAGGAACAACCCCGGAGCTGCTTCCAACCCTTTTGCCCTTCTTATTTTGGACACTAGCTACCAGCTACATTTGGAATTTTCAAGATCGGATGTTCAGAAAGAAAGTTATGAGCTCTGCTTTTTCACCGGCTCTCGCGCAGAAACTTGTCCGCTTTACGGGTGCTCACAAGCGGCCTGAGTGTTGCAAGTCACACCGCGTCTCCTACGGTTGCAAAAAGCAACAGAGGCCCAACTTTTTGCAGGTTTCTAATAGTGTCTGAGTCCCAGACATGAATTCATCCTCATTCAAGTCACAAAGGCACGGTTAACACGCTCCTGTGTTGAAAATGCCCGGTTAAGTGTTTCTCGCCGAGATATTGCGATTGGGGAAGTTTCGCTCCTGCTTCCCAGGAACGACCCCGGAGCTGCTTCCAACCCTTTTGCCCTTCTTATTTTGGACACTAGCTACCAGCTACATTTGGAATTTTCAAGATCGGATGTTCAGAAAGAAAGTTATGAGCTCTGCTTTTTAACCGGCTCTCGCGAAGAAACTTGTCCGCTTTACGGGTGCTTACATGCGGCTTGAGTGTTGCAAGTCACACCGCGTCTCCTACGGTTGCAAAAAGCAACAGAGGCCCAACTTTTTGCAGGTTTCTAATAGTGTCTGAGTCCCAGACATGAATTCATCCTCATTCAAGTCACAAAGGCACGGTTAACACGCTCCTGTGTTGAAAATGCCCGGTTAAGTGTTTCTCGCCGAGATATTGCGATTGGGGAAGTTTCGCTCCTACTTCCCAGGAACGACCCCGGAGCTGCTTCCAACCCTTTTGCCCTTCTTATTTTGGACACTAGCTACCAGCTACATTTGGAATTTTCAAGATCGGATGTTCAGAAAGAAAGTTATGAGCTCTGCTTTTTCACCGGCTCTCGCGCAGAAACTTGTCCGCTTTACGGGTGCTCATAAGCGGCCTGAGTGTTGCAAGTCACACCGCGTCTCCTACGGTTGCAAAAAGCAACAGAGGCCCAACTTTTTGCAGGTTTCTAATAGTGTCTGAGTCCCAGACATGAATTCATCCTCACTCAAGTCACAAAGGCACGGTTAACACGCTCCTGTGTTGAAAATGCCCGGTTAAGCGTTTCTCGCCGAGATATTGCGATTGGGGAAGTTTCGCTCCTGCTTCCCAGGAACGACCCCGGAGCTGCTTCCAACCCTTTTGCCCTTCTTATTTTGGACACTAGCTACCAGCTACATTTGGAATTTTCAAGATCGGATGTTCAGAAAGAAAGTTATGAGCTCTGCTTTTTCACCGGCTCTCGCGCAGAAACTTGTCCGCTTTACGGGTGCTCACAAGCGGCCTGAGTGTTGCAAGTCACAACGCGTCTCCTGAGGTTGCAAAAAGCAACAGAGGCCCATTTTTTTGCAGGTTTCTAATAGTGTCTGAGTCCCAGACATGAATTCATCCTCACTCAAATCACTCAGGCACGGTTAACACGCTCCTGTGTTGAAAATGCCCGGTTAAGCGTTTCTCGCCGAGATATTGCGATTGGGGAAGTTTCGCTCCTGCTTCCCAGGAACAACCCCGGAGCTGCTTCCAACCCTTTTGCCCTTCTTATTTTGGACACTAGCTACCAGCTACATTTGGAATTTTCAAGATCGGATGTTCAGAAAGAAAGTTATGAGCTCTGCTTTTTCACCGGCTCTCGCGCAGAAACTTGTCCGCTTTACGGGTGCTCACAAGTGGCCTGAGTGTTGCAAGTCACACCGGGTCTCCTACGGTTGCAAAAAGCAACAGAGGCCCAACTTTTTGCAGGTTTCTAATAGTGTCTGAGTCCCAGACATGAATTCATCCTCATTCAAGTCACAGAGGCACGGTTAACACGCTCCTGTGTTGAAAATGCCCGGTTAAGCGTTTCTCGCCGAGATATTGCGATTGGGGAAGTTTCGCTCCTGCTTCCCAGGAACGACCCCGGAGCTGCTTCCAACCCTTTTGCCCTTCTTATTTTGGACACTAGCTACCAGCTACATTTGGAATTTTCAAGATCTGATGTTCAGAAAGAAAGTTATGAGCTCTGCTTTTTCACCGGCTCTCGCGCAGAAACTTGTCCGCTTTACGGGTGCTCACAAGCGGCCTGAGTGTTGCAAGTCACACCGCGTCTCCTACGGTTGCAAAAAGAAACAGAAGCCCAACTTTTTGCAGGTTTCTAATAGTGTCTGAGTCCCAGACATGAATTCATCCTCATTCAAGTCACAAAGGCATGGTTAACACGCTCCTGTGTTGAAAATGCCCGGTAAAGCGTTTCTCGCCGAGATATTGCGATTGGGGAAGTTTCGCTCCTGCTTCCCAGGAACGACCCCCGAGCTGCTTCCAACCCTTTTGCCCTTCTTATTTTGGACACTAGCTATAACTAGATAGTAACTAGGTCCAGCAGGATGGAGTACTGGTCTCAGGTCCGCAGGATGCAGGTCTGGACTCAGGTCCGGCAGGATGCAGTACTGGTCTCAGGTCCGGCAGGATGCAGGTATAGACTCAGGTCCAGCAGGATGCAGGTCTGGACTCAGGTCCAGCAGGATGCAGTACTGGTCTCAGGTCCGGCAGGATGCAGGTCTGGACTCAGGTCCAGCAGGATGCAGGTCTAGACTCAGGTGTACCAGGATGCAGTACTGGTCTCTGGTCCGGCAGGATGCATGTCTAGACTCAGGTGTACCAGGATGCAGGTCTAGACTCAGGTCCAGCAGGATGCAGGTCTGGTCTCAGGTCCAGCAGGATGCAGGTTTGGACTCAGGTCCGGCAGGATGCAGTACTGGTCTCAGGTCCGCAGGATGCAGGTCTGGACTCAGGTCCGGCAGGATGCAGTACTGGTCTCAGGTCTGGCTGGATGCAGATCTAGACTCAGGTCCAGCAGGATGCAGGTCTGGACTCAGGTCCAGCAGGATGAAGGTCTAGACTCAAGTCCAGCAGGATGCAGGTCTAGACTCAGGTGTACCAGGATGCAGTACTGGTCTCTGGTCCGGCAGGATGCAGGTCTAGACTCAGGTGTACCAGGATGCAGTACTGGTCTCTGGTCCGGCAGGATGCAGGTCTAGACTCAGGTGTACCAGGATGCAGTACTGGTCTCAGGTCCGGCAGGATGCAGGTCTATACTCAGGACCAACAGGATGCCGGTCTGGACTCAGGTCCGGCAGGATGCAGGTCTAGACTCAGGACCAACAGGATGCCGGTCTGGACTCAGGTCCAGCAGGATGCAGGTCTAGACTCAGGACCAACAGGATGCCGGTCTGTTCTCAGGTCCACCAGGATGCTGATTTGGACTCAGGTCCAGCAGGATGCAGGTCTAGACTCAGGTCCAGCAGGATGCAGGTCTAGACTAAGGTCCAGCAGGATGCAGGTCTAGACTCAGGTGTACCAGGATGCAGTACTGGACTCAGGTCCAGCAGGATGGAGGTCTGGACTCAGGTCCAGCAGGATGCAGGTCTAGACTCAGGTGTACCAGGATGCAGTCCTGGTCTCTGGTCCGGCAGGATGCAAGTCTAGACTCAGGTGTACCATGATGCAGGACTGGTCTCAGGTCCGGCAGGATGCAGGTCTAGACTCAGGACCAACAGGATGCCGGTCTGGACTCAGGTCCAGCAGGATGCAGGTCTAGACTCAGGACGAACAGGATGCCGGTCTGGACTCAGGTCCAGCAGGATGCAGGTCTAGACTCAGGACCAACAGGATGCCGGTCTGTTCTCAGGTCCAGCAGGATGCAGGTTTGGAATCAGGTCCAGCAGGATGCAGTACTGGTCTCAGGTCCAGCATGATGCAGGTTTGGACTCAGGTCCGGCAGGATGCAGTACTGGTCTCAGGTCCACAGGATGCAGGTCTGGACTCAGGTCCAGCAGGATGCAGGTCTGGACTCAGGTCCAGCAGGATGCAGGTCTAGACTCAGGTCCAGCAGGATGCAGGTCTAGACTCAGGTGTACCAGGACTCAGTACTGGTCTCTAGTCCAGCAGGATGCAGGTCTAGACTCAGGTGTACCAGGATGCAGTACTGGTCTCAGGTCCAGCAGGATGCTGGTTTGGAATCAGGTCCAGCAGGATGCAGTACTGGTCTCAGGTCCACAGGATCTAGGTCTGGAATCATGTCCGGCAAGATGCAGTCCTGGTCTCAGGTCCGGCTGGATGCAGATCTAGACTCAGGTCCAGCAGGATGCAGGTCTAGACTCAGGTTCAGCAGGATGCAGGTCTAGACTCAGGTCCAGCAGGATGCAGGTCTAGACTCAGGTCCAGCAGGATGCAGGTCTGGTCTCAGATCCAACAGGATGCAGGTTTGGACTCAGGTCCGGCAGGATGCAGTACTGGTCTCAGGTCCGCAGGATGCAGGTCTGGTCTCAGGTCCGGTAGGATGCAGGTCTGGACTCAAGTCCAGCAGGATGCAGGTCTAGACGCAGGTCAAGCAGGATGCAGGTCGGGATTCAGGTCCAGCAGGATGCAGGTCTAGACTCAGGTGTACCAGGATACAGGTCTAGACTCAGGTCCAGCAGGATGCAGGTCTTGTCTCAGGTCCAACAGGATGCAGGTTTGGACTCAGGTCCGGCAGGATGCAGGCCTGGACTCAGGTCCAGCAAGATGGAGGTCTGGACTCAGGTCCAGCAGGATGGAGGTCTAGACGCAGGTCCAGCAGGATGCAGTACTGGTCTCAGGTCCAGCAGGATGCAGGTCTGGTCTCAGGTCCAGCATGATGCAGTAATGGACTCAGGTCCAGCAGGATGCAGGTCTGGACTCAGGTCCAGCAGGATGCAGGTCTGGACTCAGGTCCAGCAGGATGCAGTACTAGTCTCAGGTCCGGCTTGATGCAGATCTAGACTCAGGTCCAGCAGGATGCAGGTCTGGACTCAGGTCCAGCAGGATGCAGGTTTGGACACAGGTCCAGCAGGGTGCAGGTCTGGACTCAGGTCCAGCAGGATGAAGGTCTAGACTCAGGTGTACCAGGATGCAGTAATGGACTCAGGTCCAGCAGGATGCAGGTCTGGACTCAGTTCCAGCAGGATGCAGGTCTAGACTCAGGTGTACCAGGTCTCAGTACTGGTCTCTAGTCCAGCAGGATGCCGGTCTAGACTCAGGTCCAGCAAGATGCAGGTCTAGACTCAGGTGTAACAGGATGCAGTACTGGTCTCAGGTCCAGCATGATGCAGGTTTGGACTCAGGTCCGGCAGGATGCAGTACTGGTCTCAGGTCCACAGGATGCAGGTCTGGAATCAGGTCCGGCAGGATACAGTACTTGTCTGAGGTCCGGCTGGATGCAGTTCTGGACTCAGGTCCAGCAGGATGCAGGTCTGGACTCAGGTCCAGCAGGATGCAGGTCTAGACTAAGGTGTACCAGGATGCAGTACTCGTCTCTGGTCCGGTAGGATGCAGGTCTAGACTCAGGTGTACCAGGATGCAGTCCTGGTCTCTGGTCCGGCAGGATGCAGGTCTAGACTCAGGTATACCAGGAAGCAGGTCTGGTCTCACGTCCGGCAGGATGCAGGTCTGGACTCAGGTCCGGCAGGATGCAGGTCTAGACTCAGGTCCGGCAGGATGCAGTACTGGTTTCAGGTCCGGCAGGATGCAGGTCTGGACTCAGGTACAGCAGGATGCAGGTCTGGATCCAGGTCCAGCAGGATGCAGGTCTGGACTCAGCTCCGGCAGGATGCAGTACTGGTCTCAGGTCCAGCAGGATGCAGGTCTAGACTCAGGTCCATTAGAATGCAGGTCTAGACTCAGGTGTACCAGGATGCTATACTGGTCTCTGTTCTGGCAGGATGCAGGTCTAGACTCAGGTGTACCAGGATGCAGGACTGGTCTCAGGTCCGGCTGGATGCAGATCTAGACTCAGGTCCAGCAGGATGCAG
Source organism: Atherinomorus stipes (assembly GCA_023101725.1). Lineage (NCBI taxonomy): Eukaryota > Metazoa > Chordata > Actinopteri > Atheriniformes > Atherinidae > Atherinomorus > Atherinomorus stipes. Next base: position 13,518 of record JALJCO010011050.1, on the reverse strand, counting down.
GTCTGGACTCAGGTCCAGCAGGATGCAGGTCTGGACTCAGGTCCAGCAGGATGCAGGTCAATACTCAGGTCCAGCAGGATGCAGGTCTAGACTCAGGTGTACCAGGATGCAGAACTGGTCTCGAGTCCAGCAGGATGCAGGCCTGGACCCAGGTGTACCAGGATGAATGACTGGTCTCAGGTCCAGCAGGATGCAGGTTTGGAATCAGGTCCGGCAGGATGCAGTACTGGTCTCAGGTCCAGCATGATGCAGGTTTGGACTCAGGACCAACAGGATGCCGGTCTGGACTCAGGTCCGGCAGGATGCAGGTCTGGACTCAGGTCCGGCAGGATGCAGTACTTGTTTCAGGTCCGGCAGGATGCAGGTCTGGACTCAGGTACAGCAGGATGCAGGTCTGGATCCAGGTCCAGCAGGATGCAGGTCTGGACTCAGCTCCGGCAGGACGCAGTACTGGTGTCAGGTCCAGCAGGATGCAGGTCTAGACTCAGGTCCATTAGAATGCAGGTCTAGACTCAGGTGTACCAGGATGCAATACTGGTCTCTGTTCCGGCAGGATGCAGGTCTAGACTCAGGTGTACCAGGATGCAGGACTGGTCTCAGGTCCGGCTGGATGCAGATCTAGACTCAGGTCCAGCAGGATGCAGGTCTGGACTCAGGTCCAGCTGGATGCAGGTCTAGACTCAGGTCCAGCAGGATGCTGGTCTAGACTCAGGTGTGCCAGGATGAATGACTGGTCTCAGGTCCAGCAGGATGCAGGTTTGGAATCAGGTCCGGCAGGATGCAGAACTGGCCTCAGATCCAGCATGATGCAGGTTTGGACTCAGGTCCGGCAGGATGCAGTACTGGTCTCAGGTCCACAGGATGCAGGTCTGGAATCAGGTCCGGTAGGATACAGTACTGGTCTCAGGTCCGGCTGGATGCAGATCTAGACTCAGGTGTACCAGGATGCAGTACTGGTGTCTAGTCCAGCAGGATGCAGGTCTAGACCCAGGTGTACCAGGATGAATGACTGGTCTCAGGTCCAGCAGGATGCAGGTTTGGAATCAGGTCCGGCAGGATGCAGAACTGGCCTCAGATCCAGCATGATGCAGGTTTGGACTCAGGTCCGGCAGGATGCAGTACTGGTCTCAGGTCCACAGGATGCAGGTCTGGAATCAGGTCCGGTAGGATGCAGGTCTAGACTCAGGTGTACCAGGATGCAGTACTGGTCTCTGGTCCGGCAGGATGCAGGTCTAGACTCAGGTATACCAGGAAGCAGGTCTGGTCTCAGGTCCGGCAGGATGCAGGTCTAGACTCAGGACCAACAGGATGCCGGTCTGGACTCACTTCCGGCAGGATGCTGGTCAGGACTCAGGTCCGGCAGGATGCAGTACTGGTTTCAGGTCCGGCAGGATGCAGGTCTTGACTCAGGTACAGCAGGATGCAGGTCTAGACTCAGGTGTACCAGGATGCAGTACTGGACTCAGGTCCAGCAGGATGGAGGTCTGGACTCAGGTCCAGCAGGATGCAGGTCTAGACTCAGGTGTACCAGGATGCAGTCCTGGTCTCTGGTCCGGCAGGATGCAGGTCTAGACTCAGGTGTACCAGGATGCAGTACTGGTCTCTGTTCCGGCAGGATGCAGGTCTAGACTCAGGTGAACCATGATGCAGGACTGGTCTCAGGTCCGGCAGGATGCAGGTCTATACTCAGGACCAACAGGATGCCGGTCTGGACTCAGGTCCAGCAGGATGCAGGTCTAGACTCAGGACCAACAGGATGCCGGTCTGGACTCAGGTCCAGCAGGATGCAGGTCTAGACTCAGGACCAACAGGATGCCGGTCTGGACTCAGGTCCAGCAGGATGCAGGTCTAGACTCAGGACCAACAGGATGCCGGTCTGTTCTCAGGTCCACCAGGATGCTGGTTTGGACTCAGGTCCAGCAGGATGCAGGTCTAGACTCAGGTCCAGCAGGATGCAGGTCTAGACTAAGGTCCAGCAGGATGCAGGTCTAGACTCAGGTGTACCAGGATGCAGTACTGGACTCAGGTCCAGCAGGATGGAGGTCTGGACTCAGGTCCAGCAGGATGCAGGTCTAGACTCAGGTGTACCAGGATGCAGTCCTGGTCTCTGGTCCGGCAGGATGCAAGTCTAGACTCAGGTGTACCAGGACTCAGTACTGGTCTCTAGTCCAGCAGGATGCAGGTCTAGACTCAGGTGTACCAGGATGCAGTACTGGTCTCAGGTCCAGCAGGATGCAGGTTTGGAATCAGGTCCAGCAGGATGCAGTACTGGTCTCAGGTCCACAGGATCTAGGTCTGGAATCACGTCCGGCAAGATGCAGTACTGGTCTCAGGTCCGGCTGGATGCAGATCTAGACTCAGGTCCAGCAGGATGCAGGTCTGGACTCAGGTCCAGCAGGATGCAGGTCTAGACTCAGGTCCAGCAGGATGCAGGTCTAGACTCAGGTCCAGCAGGATGCAGGTCTGGTCTCAGGTCCAACAGGATGCAGGTTTGGACTCAGGTCCGGCAGGATGCAGTACTGGTCTCAGGTCCGCAGGATGCAGGTCTGGTCTCAGGTCCGGTAGGATGCAGGTCTGGACTCAAGTCCAGCAGGATGCAGGTCTAGACGCAGGTCAAGCAGGATGCAGGTCGGGATTCAGGTCCAGCAGGATGCAGGTCTAGACTCAGGTGTACCAGGATGCAGGTCTAGACTCAGGTCCAGCAGGATGCAGGTCTTGTCTCAGGTCCAACAGGATGCAGGTTTGGACTCAGGTCCGGCAGGATGCAGGCCTGGACTCAGGTCCAGCAGGATGGAGGTCTGGACTCAGGTCCAGCAGGATGGAGGTCTAGACGCAGGTCCAGCAGGATGCAGTACTGGTCTCAGGTCCAGCAGGATGCAGGTCTGGTCTCAGGTCCAGCAGGATGCAGGACTGGACTCAGGTCCAGCAGGATGCAGGTCTGGACTCAGGTCCAGCAGGATGCAGGTCTGGACTCAGGTCCAGCAGGATGCAGTACTAGTCTCAGGTCCGGCTTGATGCAGATCTAGACTCAGGTCCAGCAGGATGCAGGTCTGGACTCAGGTCCAGCAGGATGCAGGTTTGGACACAGGTCCAGCAGGGTGCAGGTCTGGACTCAGGTCCAGCAGGATGAAGGTCTAGACTCAGGTGTACCAGGATGCAGTAATGGACTCAGGTCCAGCAGGATGCAGGTCTGGACTCAGTTCCAGCAGGATGCAGGTCTAGACTCAGGTGTACCAGGATGAATGACTGGTCTCAGGTCCAGCAGGATGCAGGTTTGGAATCAGGTCCGGCAGGATGCAGTACTGGTCTCTAGTCCAGCAGGATGCCGGTCTAGACTCAGGTCCAGCAAGATGCAGGTCTAGACTCAGGTGTAACAGGATGCAGTACTGGTCTCAGGTCCAGCATGATGCAGGTTTGGACTCAGGTCCGGCAGGATGCAGTACTGGTCTCAGGTCCACAGGATGCAGGTCTGGAATCAGGTCCGGCAGGATACAGTACTTGTCTGAGGTCCGGCTGGATGCAGTTCTGGACTCAGGTCCAGCAGGATGCAGGTCTGGACTCAGGTCCAGCAGGATGCAGGTCTAGACTAAGGTGTACCAGGATGCAGTACTCGTCTCTGGTCCGGTAGGATGCAGGTCTAGACTCAGGTGTACCAGGATGCAGTCCTGGTCTCTGGTCCGGCAGGATGCAGGTCTAGACTCAGGTATACCAGGAAGCAGGTCTGGTCTCACGTCCGGCAGGATGCAGGTCTGGACTCAGGTCCGGCAGGATGCAGGTCTAGACTCAGGTCCGGCAGGATGCAGTACTGGTTTCAGGTCCGGCAGGATGCAGGTCTGGACTCAGGTCCAGCAGGATGCAGGTCTGGATCCAGGTCCAGCAGGATGCAGGTCTGGACTCAGCTCCGGCAGGATGCAGTACTGGTCTCAGGTCCAGCAGGATGCAGGTCTAGACTCAGGTCCATTAGAATGCAGGTCTAGACTCAGGTGTACCAGGATGCAATACTGGTCTCTGTTCTGGCAGGATGCAGGTCTAGACTCAGGTGTAACAGGATGCAGGACTGGTCTCAGGTCCGGCTGGATGCAGATCTAGACTCAGGTCCAGCAGGATGCAGGTCTGGACTCAGGTCCAGCAGGATGCAGGTCTGGACTCAGGTCCAGCAGGATGCAGGTCAATACTCAGGTCCAGCAGGATGCAGGTCTAGACTCAGGTGTACCAGGATGCAGTACTGGTCTCTAGTCCAGCAGGATGCAGGCCTGGACCCAGGTGTACCAGGATGAATGACTGGTCTCAGGTCCAGCAGGATGCAGGTTTGGAATCAGGTCCGGCAGGATGCAGTACTGGTCTCAGGTCCAGCATGATGCAGGTTTGGACTCAGGTCCGGCAGGATGCAGTACTGGTCTCAGGTCCACAGGATGCAGGTCTGGAATCAGGTCCGGCAGGATACAGTACTTGTCTCAGGTCCGGCTGGATGCAGATCTAGGCTCAGGTCCAGCAGGATGCAGGTCTGGACTCAGGTCCAGCAGGATGCTGGTCTGGACTCAGGTCCAGCAGGATGCAGGTCTAGACTCAGGTCCAGCAGGATGCAGGTCTAGACTCAGGTCCAGCAGGATGCAGGTCTAGACTCAGGTGTACCAGGATGCAGTACTGGACTCAGGTCCAGCAGGATGGAGGTCTGGAATCAGGTCCAGCAGGATGCAGGTCTGGACTCAGGTCCAGCAGGATGCAGGTCTAGACTCAGGTGTACCAGGATGCAGTCCTGGTCTCTGGTCCGGCAGGATGCAGGTCTAGACTCAGGTATACCAGGAAGCAGGTCTGGTCTCAGGTCCGGCAGGATGCAGGTCTAGACTCAGGACCAACAGGATGCCGGTCTGGACTCAGGTCCGGCAGGATGCAGGTCTGGACTCAGGTCCGGCAGGATGCAGTACTTGTTTCAGGTCCGGCAGGATGCAGGTCTGGACTCAGGTACAGCAGGATGCAGGTCTGGATCCAGGTCCAGCAGGATGCAGGTCTGGACTCAGCTCCGGCAGGATGCAGTACTGGTCTCAGGTCCAGCAGGATGCAGGTCTAGACTCAGGTCCATTAGAATGCAGGTCTAGACTCAGGTGTACCAGGATGCAATACTGGTCTCTGTTCCGGCAGGATGCAGGTCTAGACTCAGGTGTACCAGGATGCAGGACTGGTCTCAGGTCCGGCTGGATGCAGATCTAGACTCAGGTCCAGCAGGATGCAGGTCTGGACTCAGGTCCAGCTGGATGCAGGTCTATACTCAGGTCCAGCAGGATGCTGGTCTAGACTCAGGTGTGCCAGGATGAATGACTGGTCTCAGGTCCGGCAGGATGCAGAACTGGCCTCAGATCCAGCATGATGCAGGTTTGGACTCAGGTCCGGCAGGATGCAGTACTGGTCTCAGGTCCACAGGATGCAGGTCTGGAATCAGGTCCGGTAGGATACAGTACTGGTCTCAGGTCCGGCTGGATGCAGATCTAGACTCAGGTGTACCAGGATGCAGTACTGGTCTCTAGTCCAGCAGGATGCAGGTCTAGACCCAGGTGTACCAGGATGAATGACTGGTCTCAGGTCCAGCAGGATGCAGGTTTGGAATCAGGTCCGGCAGGATGCAGAACTGGCCTCAGATCCAGCATGATGCAGGTTTGGACTCAGGTCCGGCAGGATGCAGCACTGGTCTCAGGTCCACAGGATGCAGGTCTGGAATCAGGTCCGGTAGGATACAGTACTGGTCTCAGGTCCGGCTGGATGCAGATCTAGACTCAGGTCCAGCAGGATGCAGGTCTAGACTCAGGTCCAGCAGGATGCAGGTCTAGACTCAGGTGTACCAGGATGCAGTACTGGACTCAGGTCCAGCAGGATGCAGGTCTGGACTCAGGTCCAGCAGGATGCAGGTCTAGACTCAGGTCCAGCAGGATGCAGTACTGGTTTCAGGTCCAGCAGGATGCAGGTCTGGACTCAGGTCCAGCAGGATGCAGGTCTTGACTCAGGTACAGCAGGATGCAGGTCTAGACTCAGGTGTACCAGGATGCAGTACTGGACTCAGGTCCAGCAGGATGGAGGTCTGGACTCAGGTCCAGCAGGATGCAGGTCTGGACTCAGGTCCAGCAGGATGCTGGTCTGGACTCAGGTCCAGCAGGATGCAGGTCTAGACTCAGGTCCAGCAGGATGCAGGTCTAGACTCAGGTCCAGCAGGATGCAGGTCTAGACTCAGGTGTACCAGGATGCAGTACTGGACTCAGGTCCAGCAGGATGGAGGTCTGGACTCAGGTCCAGCAGGATGCAGGTCTGGACTCAGGTCCAGCAGGATGCAGGTCTAGACTCAGGTGTACCAGGATGCAGTCCTGGTCTCTGGTCCGGCAGGATGCAGGTCTAGACTCAGGTATACCAGGAAGCAGGTCTGGTCTCAGGTCCGGCAGGATGCAGGTCTAGACTCAGGACCAACAGGATGCCGGTCTGGACTCAGGTCCGGCAGGATGCAGGTCTGGACTCAGGTCCGGCAGGATGCAGTACTTGTTTCAGGTCCGGCAGGATGCAGGTCTGGACTCAGGTACAGCAGGATGCAGGTCTGGATCCAGGTCCAGCAGGATGCAGGTCTGGACTCAGCTCCGGCAGGATGCAGTACTGGTCTCAGGTCCAGCAGGATGCAGGTCTAGACTCAGGTCCATTAGAATGCAGGTCTAGACTCAGGTCCAGCAGGATGCAGTACTGGTCTCTGGTCCGGCAGGATGCAGGTCTAGACTCAGGTGTACCAGGATGCAGGACTGGTCTCAGGTCCGGCTGGATGCAGATCTAGACTCAGGTCCAGCAGGATGCAGGTCTGGACTCAGGTCCAGCTGGATGCAGGTCTATACTCAGGTCCAGCAGGATGCTGGTCTAGACTCAGGTGTGCCAGGATGAATGACTGGTCTCAGGTCCAGCAGGATGCAGGTTTGGAATCAGGTCCGGCAGGATGCAGAACTGGCCTCAGATCCAGCATGATGCAGGTTTGGACTCAGGTCCGGCAGGATGCAGTACTGGTCTCAGGTCCACAGGATGCAGGTCTGGAATCAGGTCCGGTAGGATACAGTACTGGTCTCAGGTCCGGCTGGATGCAGATCTAGACTCAGGTGTACCAGGATGCAGTACTGGTCTCTAGTCCAGCAGGATGCAGGTCTAGACCCAGGTGTACCAGGATGAATGACTGGTCTCAGGTCCAGCAGGATGCAGGTTTGGAATCAGGTCCGGCAGGATGCAGAACTGGCCTCAGATCCAGCATGATGCAGGTTTGGACTCAGGTCCGGCAGGATGCAGAACTGGTCTCAGGTCCACAGGATGCAGGTCTGGACTCAGGTCCGGTAGGATACAGTACTGGTCTCAGGTCCGGCTGGATGCAGATCTAGACTCAGGTCCAGCAGGATGCAGGTCTAGACTCAGGTGTACCAGGATGCAGTACTGGTCTCTGGTCCGGCAGGATGCAGGTCTAGACTCAGGTATACCAGGAAGCAGGTCTGGTCTCAGGTCCGGCAGGATGCAGGTCTAGACTCAGGACCAACAGGATGCCGGTCTGGACTCACTTCCGGCAGGATGCTGGTCAGGACTCAGGTCCGGCAGGATGCAGTACTGGTTTCAGGTCCGGCAGGATGCAGGTCTGGACTCAGGTCCAGCAGGATGCAGGTCTTGACTCAGGTACAGCAGGATGCAGGTCTAGACTCAGGTGTACCAGGATGCAGTACTGGACTCAGGTCCAGCAGGATGGAGGTCTGGACTCAGGTCCAGCAGGATGCAGGTCTAGACTCAGGTGTACCAGGATGCAGCCTGGCTCTGGTCGGCAGGATGCAAGTCTAGACTCAGGTGTACCAGGATGCAGTACTGGTCTCAGGTCCGGCAGGATGCAGGTCTATACTCAGGACCAACAGGATGCCGGTCTGGACTCAGGTCCAGCAGGATGCAGGTCTAGACTCAGGACCAACAGGATGCCGGTCTGGACTCAGGTCCAGCAGGATGCAGGTCTAGACTCAGGACCAACAGGATGCCGGTCTTTTCTCAGGTCCACCAGGATGCTGGTTTGGACTCAGGTCCAGCAGGATGCAGGTCTAGACTCAGGTCCAGCAGGATGCAGGTCTAGACTAAGGTCCAGCAGGATGCAGGTCTAGACTCAGGTGTACCAGGATGCAGTACTGGACTCAGGTCCAGCAGGATGGAGGTCTGGACTCAGGTCCAGCAGGATGCAGGTCTAGACTCAGGTGTACCAGGATGCAGTCCTGGTCTCTGGTCCGGCAGGATGCAAGTCTAGACTCAGGTGTACCATGATGCAGGACTGGTCTCAGGTCCGGCAGGATGCAGGTCTAGACTCAGGACCAACAGGATGCCGGTCTGGACTCAGGTCCAGCAGGATGCAGGTCTAGACTCAGGACGAACAGGATGCCGGTCTGGACTCAGGTCCAGCAGGATGCAGGTCTAGACTCAGGACCAACAGGATGCCGGTCTGTTCTCAGGTCCAGCAGGATGCAGGTTTGGAATCAGGCCCAGCAGGATGCAGTACTGGTCTCAGGTCCAGCATGATGCAGGTTTGGACTCAGGTCCGGCAGGATGCAGTACTGGTCTCAGGTCCACAGGATGCAGGTCTGGACTCAGGTCCAGCAGGATGCAGGTCTGGACTCAGGTCCAGCAGGATGCAGGTCTAGACTCAGGTCCAGCAGGATGCAGGTCTAGACTCAGGTGTACCAGGACTCAGTACTGGTCTCTAGTCCAGCAGGATGCAGGTCTAGACTCAGGTGTACCAGGATGCAGTACTGGTCTCAGGTCCAGCAGGATGCTGGTTTGGAATCAGGTCCAGCAGGATGCAGTACTGGTCTCAGGTCCACAGGATCTAGGTCTGGAATCATGTCCGGCAAGATGCAGTCCTGGTCTCAGGTCCGGCTGGATGCAGATCTAGACTCAGGTCCAGCAGGATGCAGGTCTAGACTCAGGTTCAGCAGGATGCAGGTCTAGACTCAGGTCCAGCAGGATGCAGGTCTAGACTCAGGTCCAGCAGGATGCAGGTCTGGTCTCAGATCCAACAGGATGCAGGTTTGGACTCAGGTCCGGCAGGATGCAGTACTGGTCTCAGGTCCGCAGGATGCAGGTCTGGTCTCAGGTCCGGTAGGATGCAGGTCTAGACTCAGGTCCAGCAGGATGCAGGTCTAGACTCAGGTCCAGCAGGATGCAGGTCTGGTCTCAGATCCAACAGGATGCAGGTTTGGACTCAGGTCCGGCAGGATGCAGTACTGGTCTCAGGTCCGCAGGATGCAGGTGTGGTCTCAGGTCCGGTAGGATGCAGGTCTGGACTCAAGTCCAGCAGGATGCAGGTCTAGACGCAGGTCAAGCAGGATGCAGGTCGGGATTCAGGTCCAGCAGGATGCAGGTCTAGACTCAGGTGTACCAGGATGCAGGTCTAGACTCAGGTCCAGCAGGATGCAGGTCTTGTCTCAGGTCCAACAGGATGCAGGTTTGGACTCAGGTCCGGCAGGATGCAGGCCTGGACTCAGGTCCAGCAAGATGGAGGTCTGGACTCAGGTCCAGCAGGATGGAGGTCTAGACGCAGGTCCAGCAGGATGCAGTACTGGTCTCAGGTCCAGCAGGATGCAGGTCTGGTCTCAGGTCCAGCATGATGCAGTAATGGACTCAGGTCCAGCAGGATGCAGGTCTGGACTCAGGTCCAGCAGGATGCAGGTCTGGACTCAGGTCCAGCAGGATGCAGTACTAGTCTCAGGTCCGGCTTGATGCAGATCTAGACTCAGGTCCAGCAGGATGCAGGTCTGGACTCAGGTCCAGCAGGATGCAGGTTTGGACACAGGTCCAGCAGGGTGCAGGTCTGGACTCAGGTCCAGCAGGATGAAGGTCTAGACTCAGGTGTACCAGGATGCAGTAATGGACTCAGGTCCAGCAGGATGCAGGTCTGGACTCAGTTCCAGCAGGATGCAGGTCTAGACTCAGGTGTACCAGGTCTCAGTACTGGTCTCTAGTCCAGCAGGATGCCGGTCTAGACTCAGGTCCAGCAAGATGCAGGTCTAGACTCAGGTGTAACAGGATGCAGGTCTAGACTCAGGTCCAGCAGGATGCAGGTCTAGACTCAGGTCCAGCAGGATGCAGGTCTGGTCTCAGATCCAACAGGATGCAGGTTTGGACTCATGTCCGGCAGGATGCAGTACTGGTCTCAGGTCCGCAGGATGCAGGTCTGGTCTCAGGTCCGGTAGGATGCAGGTCTAGACTCAAGTCCAGCAGGATGCAGGTCTGGACTCAGGTCCAGCAGGATGCAGGTCTAGACTCAGGACAAACAGGATGCCGGTCTGGACTCAGGTCCAGCAGGATGCAGGTCTAGACTCAGGACCAACAGGATGCCGGTCTGTTCTCAGGTCCACCAGGATGCTGGTTTGGACTCAGGTCCAGCAGGATGCAGGTCTAGACTCAGGTCCAGCAGGATGCAGGTCTAGACTAAGGTCCAGCAGGATGCAGGTCTAGACTCAGGTGTACCAGGATGCAGTACTGGACTCAGGTCCAGCAGGATGGAGGTCTGGACTCAGGTCCAGCAGGATGCAGGTCTAGACTCAGGTGTACCAGGATGCAGTCCTGGTCTCTGGTCCGGCAGGATGCAAGTCTAGACTCAGGTGTACCATGATGCAGGACTGGTCTCAGGTCCGGCAGGATGCAGGTCTAGACTCAGGACCAACAGGATGCCGGTCTGGACTCAGGTCCAGCAGGATGCAGGTCTAGACTCAGGACGAACAGGATGCCGGTCTGGACTCAGGTCCAGCAGGATGCAGGTCTAGACTCAGGACCAACAGGATGCCGGTCTGTTCTCAGGTCCAGCAGGATGCAGGTTTGGAATCAGGTCCGGCAGGATGCAGCACTGGTCTCAGGTCCAGCATGATGCAGGTTTGGACTCAGGTCCGGCAGGATGCAGTACTGGTCTCAGGTCCACAGGATGCAGGTCTGGAATCAGGTCCGGCAGGATACAGTACTTGTCTGAGGTCCGGCTGGATGCAGTTCTGGACTCAGGTCCAGCAGGATGCAGGTCTGGACTCAGGTCCAGCAGGATGCAGGTCTAGACTAAGGTGTACCAGGATGCAGTACTCGTCTCTGGTCCGGTAGGATGCAGGTCTAGACTCAGGTGTACCAGGATGCAGTCCTGGTCTCTGGTCCGGCAGGATGCAGGTCTAGACTCAGGTATACCAGGAAGCAGGTCTGGTCTCACGTCCGGCAGGATGCAGGTCTGGACTCAGGTCCGGCAGGATGCAGTACTGGTTTCAGGTCCGGCAGGATGCAGGTCTGGACTCAGGTACAGCAGGATGCAGGTCTGGATCCAGGTCCAGCAGGATGCAGGTCTGGACTCAGCTCCGGCAGGATGCAGTACTGGTCTCAGGTCCAGCAGGATGCAGGTCTAGACTCAGGTCCATTAGAATGCAGGTCTAGACTCAGGTGTACCAGGATGCAATACTGGTCTCTGTTCTGGCAGGATGCAGGTCTCGACTCAGGTGTACCAGAATGCAGGACTGGTCTCAGGTCCGGCTGGATGCAGATCTAGACTCAGGTCCAGCAGGATGCAGGTCTGGACTCAGGTCCAGCAGGATGCAGGTCTGGACTCAGGTCCAGCAGGATGCAGGTCTATACTCAGGTCCAGCAGGATGCAGGTCTAGACTCAGGTGTACCAGGATGTAGTACTGGTCTCTAGTCCAGCAGGATGCAGGCCTAGACCCAGGTGTACCAGGATGAATGACTGGTCTCAGGTCCAGCAGGATGCAGGTTTGGAATCAGGTCCGGCAGGATGCAGTACTGGTCTCAGGTCCAGCATGATGCAGGTTTGGACTCAGGTCCGGCAGGATGCAGTACTGGTCTCAGGTCCACAGGATGCAGGTCTGGAATCAGGTCCGGCAGGATACAGTACTTGTCTCAGGTCCGGCTGGATGCAGATCTAGGCTCAGGTCCAGCAGGATGCAGGTCTGGACTCAGGTCCAGCAGGATGCTGGTCTGGACTCAGGTCCAGCAGGATGCAGGTCTAGACTCAGGTCCAGCAGGATGCAGGTCTAGACTCAGGTCCAGCAGGATGCAGGTCTAGACTCAGGTGTACCAGGATGCAGTACTGGACTCAGGTCCAGCAGGATGGAGGTCTGGAATCAGGTCCAGCAGGATGCAGGTCTGGACTCAGGTCCAGCAGGATGCAGGTCTAGACTCAGGTGTACCAGGATGCAGTCCTGGTCTCTGGTCCGGCAGGATGCAGGTCTAGACTCAGGTATACCAGGAAGCAGGTCTGGTCTCAGGTCCGGCAGGATGCAGGTCTAGACTCAGGACCAACAGGATGCCGGTCTGGACTCAGGTCCAACAGGATGCAGGTCTGGACTCAGGTCCGGCAGGATGCAGTACTGGTTTCAGGTCCGGCAGGATGCAGGTCTGGACTTAGGTACAGCAGGATGCAGGTCTGGATCCAGGTCCAGCAGGATGCAGGTCTGGACTCAGCTCCGGCAGGATGCAGTACTGGTCTCAGGTCCAGCAGGATGCAGGTCTAGACTCAGGTCCATTAGAATGCAGGTCTAGACTCAGGTGTACCAGGATGCAATACTGGTCTCTGTTCCGGCAGGATGCAGGTCTAGACTCAGGTGTACCACGATGCAGGACTGGTCTCAGGTCCGGCTGGATGCAGATCTAGACTCAGGTCCAGCAGGATGCAGGTCTGGACTCAGGTCCAGCAGGATGCAGGTCTGGACTCAGGTCCAGCTGGATGCAGGTCTATACTCAGGTCCAGCAGGATGCTGGTCTAGACTCAGGTGTACCAGGATGCAGTACTGGTCTCTAGTCCAGCAGGATGCAGGTCTAGACCCAGGTGTACCAGGATGAATGACTGGTCTCAGGTCCAGCAGGATGCAGGTTTGGAATCAGGTCCGGCAGGATGCAGAACTGGCCTCAGATCCAGCATGATGCAGGTTTGGACTCAGGTCCGGCAGGATGCAGTACTGGTCTCAGGTCCACAGGATGCAGGTCTGGAATCAGGTCCGGTAGGATACAGTACTGGTCTCAGGTCCGGCTGGATGCAGATCTAGACTCAGGTCCAGCAGGATGCAGGTCTAGACTCAGGTGTACCAGGATGCAGTACTGGTCTCTGGTCCGGCAGGATGCAGGTCTAGACTCAGGTATACCAGGAAGCAGGTCTGGTCTCAGGTCCGGCAGGATGCAGGTCTAGACTCAGGACCAACAGGATGCCGGTCTGGACTCACTTCCGGCAGGATGCTGGTCAGGACTCAGGTACAGCAGGATGCAGGTCTAGACACAGGTGTACCAGGATGCAGTACTGGACTCAGGTCCAGCAGGATGGAGGTCTGGACTCAGGTCCAGCAGGATGCAGGTCTGGACTCAGGTCCAGCAGGATGCAGGTCTAGACTCAGGTGTACCAGGATGCAGTCCTGGTCTCTGGTCCGGCAGGATGCAAGTCTAGACTCAGGTGTACCAGGATGCAGTACTGGTCTCAGGTCCGGCAGGATGCAGGTCTAGACTCAGGAC
>JALJCO010011049.1:0-16119 GCA_023101725.1 Atherinomorus stipes | reverse complement strand
ACACCCATCTACGTCCACCATGCTGAGAGGTAGCGTGGAAATAAACCCGGGAGAAACGTGGACTGAAGCAGAACCAGGATCAAGGTGAAGAAATTCTGTTTATGCAGCACATTTCACACACGAGGCGACGGCATGATCAGAAAAAACCTGCATATCACCGACATCCATCAGCACAGAAAACGAACTTTCCCCAACGACCCAACAACAAGTCTCAGGTTTAATCCTGCTGCTGGTCCTCGTTTCCATGAAGGACCCCCCTGATTTCCATCAGCATGTTGTTGCACACGGAGACGATCGGGGGCAACGATCATGCACCTGCAGCTGAAACACGGCTGTGTCCGAATGTCCACCCTCCTCCCTACATAGGGCCCTACATAGGGATCACGCCATTTTGTACGGGTGTCCGAATGTCCAGAAAGAAAAAAGTAGTGCACTCAAAGTTACCCACAATGCATCTTGAAAACGAGTGAGCTTCGGGCTGTGTCCGAATGTCCCCCCTCCTCCCTCACCCCTCATTCACTACATAGCAGACTATCTACTGCCCTCATTCTGCCTGTGATTCGGACACTAAGCTGACTACTTTTTCCTCACTACAAATCATGTGCTTACCAGCTGTCTCCATGGCAACCACAGCGGCACTCACGACGCACAAAAAAGATTTAATTCCAAATAAAATCTGTAATTTTAAATGAAGGTATTTTATTTACTTATATTGTGTTTAATCCCTTTTCTGTTGTTTTTTCTCTCCTTTTTTTTCTGCCGCTCGATGTGTCCAACACCTCACGCCATTCAGCTCTCCTGACCGCAATGCATTGTGGTCTATATTGTCCCATCTAGGGACCATGGAAGCTCACTAGTTTTCAAGATGCATTGTGGGTAACTTTGAGTGCACTACTTTTTCTTTCCGGAAATTCGGACACCCCTACAAAATGGCGTGATCCCTATATAGGGCCCTATGTAGGGAATAGGGTGAACATTCGGTCACAGCCTCGATGGTCCCTAGACGGGACAATATAGACCACAATGCATTGCGGTCAGGAGAGCTGAATGGCGTGAGGTGTTGGACACATCGAGCGGCAGAAAAAAAGAAGAGAAAAAACAACAGAAAAGGTATTAAACACAAAATAAGTACATAAAATAGCTTCAATTAAAATTACAGATTTGATTTAAGATTAAATCTTCACGAGTCGTGGATGCCGCCGTGGTTGCCACGGTGACACCTGGTAATCACGTGATTTGCGGGGAGGAAAAAGTAGTCAGCTTCGTGTCCGAATTACAGGCAGAATGAGGGCACTAGATAGTGTGCTATGTAGTGAATGAGGGGTTAGGGAGGGGGGAGGACATTCGGACACAGCCGTGTTGTGTACGCTGGAGCCACAGAAGCTAACGAGCTAACGGCTCCTCAGCGCTCCCCCCCGCCACCGTAGATCCGGATTTCTCGGCTCCAGCACGACCACAGGATGAATGCGGTTAACGAGCACGGCCGGGGTTTGTGCTGAAAAGAAAAGAAGCCGTCAATCTCCTTCAAAGAGGAAGAGGATGCATGTGGAAGGAGAGCGGAGTGTGGCCCCCGGGCCCCGACCCCCCCATCCACGGAGACGAAGAGGATGTGGACACAAAGGCGAAGAGTGAAAAGAGCGAGTCCACGGATCTCATCAAGTGGAAAGCGGGGCTTTGTGCTCGGACTGGTGGGAGATGGATTTGTGCACGTTAAGGAGGTCTGAGACCACAGCGAGCACGTGCACGTGCACGGGCACATGCACGAGCCTGTGATAAAGTAATAAAACACACACAGAGGATGTCAGGTTGCATAAGAGGACGAAAGAAGAGATGAAATACTCAACAGAAAAACCGAAGAAGAGCTTCTATCTGAACGGAAACGTCTGAGATCCACCATGAAGCACGAACCGGTTCAAACCGGTTTGAACCAGTTCAACCATCAGGAACTGAGCAGATACTGGGAGGATTTCTGTCCTTTTCTGCCCTGAAAGCAGCTGTCATATTATTTTTACAAATGCACAATATTATCGGCCCGATATCAGTATTGGCTGATATCGATCCGATATTGGTCCCAATAATTAACCAATAAAAGCAGGTGCTGTTTGGTGACGAACTTGTGGAATGCTGTTTTTTGTTTGTTTGTTGTGTTTTTTTTTAAATCCGTGGGTCATGGGAACAACATTAGGCCACGCCCACTGCGCAACACGATGACGTCTCTGGCAACGACCGGATCTGGAACACATGCAGCAGAATTTTCTCTTTTTTTTTTTTAAACAAGGAATGAATATTACATCATTTCAACTTTAATATCAGTATTGGCCAAATGAGTTGTAAAATATTGGCATATCAGATATCGACCAAAAATCCAATATCGTCCAACCTTATATTTTCACATCAGGTAAAAGATGGAAGCGACTCTAGATTCAACTCCGAAAACAGACGCCTCACTTTTCTGTGGTTTTGGGGGAAAGATAAGATAAGATAAGATAAGATTTATTTGTCGCACAATGGGGGAAATTTGCAATTCTGCAACAGCACACGTACAGTGGACCAGTCTGGTTAAAGGTACATGAATAGACAGAAAAACTTACAAAAATAAGCAAAGGATAGATTAAAATAAGTTATTATAAGTTAAATAGACTGTACAGAAGTTTTAGAACACAATAATGAAGTAATAATGAATAAGTATAATAATTTACCAGACTGGTGTGCAGAGGTGTCAAACATTGGGTAGAAGTAGAAAGTAGAAACCCTGTCTGGCAGTTTCTCCAACCAATCAGTGAAGCAGCTGGGTTTAATTAGCTCCTCCCCCAGGTAGATGAGCTCGTTAGTGAAAACAGCTGTTCTAAATGTGCTGGCAGATCCAAAAACACGGCAGGATTTGTTCCTGAAAACTACTTTTACTTCTACTTTTGACACCTCTGCTGGTGTGTGTAAACTGCTGCATAGTTACCTCCGCCAAGGAGGTGATGTTTACGGTGGCGTTGGTTTGTCCGTCCGTCTGTCTGTCGGCAACTTTACGGAAAAAGTTCTGGACGGATTGACCTGAAATCTTCAGCAGTCGTGTGTCTCAGTCCAAGAACGACCCATTAAATGTTGGTGGTGATCTGGATCACCTTCTAGATCCAGGAATGTTTAGAAGGATTCTTTATCATTGTGAGGTCGGCCATGTTGGAAAGGCTGTTGATGAGGCGCGAGTACCCCCTTGTGGCAGAAGTGTGCAGCTGCTACTGAGCACATGATGTCAGGATGCAGAAATGAAACTTATGAGCAGCAGTGAGCAAGAGGACAGAAGACTGTTGGACAGACGAGGAGAGGAGACTGTTGGACAGACGAGGAGAGGAGACTGTTGGACAGACGAGGACAGAAGACTGTTGGACAGACGAGAGAAGACTGTTGGACAGACGAGGAGAGGAGACTGTTGGACAGACGAGGAGAGGAGACTGTTGGAAAGACGAGAAGAGGAGACTGTTGGAAAGACGAGGAGAGGAGACTGTTGGACAGACGAGGAGAGAAGACTGTGGGACAAACGAGGAGAGGAGACTGTTGGACAGACGAGGAGAGGAGACTGTTGGACAGACGAGGAGAGGAGACTGTTGGACAGACGAGGAGAGGAGACTGTTGGACAGACGAGTAGAGGAGACTTGTGGACAGACGAGGACAGAAGACTGTTGGACAGACGAGGAGAGAAGACTGTTGGACAGACGAGGAGAGAAGACTGTTGGACAGACGAGGAGAGAAGACTGTTGGACAGACGAGGAGAGGAGACTTGTGGACAGACGAGGACAGAAGACTGTTGGACAGACAAGGAGAGGAGACTATTGGACAGACGAGGAGGGGAGACTGTTGGACAGACGAGGAGAGGAGACTGTTGGACAGACGAGGAGAGGAGACTGTTGGACAGACGAGTAGAGGAGACTTGTGGACAGACGAGGACAGAAGACTGTGGGACAGACGAGGAGAGAAGACTGTTGGACAGACGAGGAGAGAAGACTGTTGGACAGACGAGGAGAGAAGACTGTTGGACAGACGAGGAGAGAAGACTGTTGGACAGACGAGGAGAGAAGACTGTTGGACAGACGAGGAGAGAAGACTATTGGACAGACGAGGAGGGGAGACTGTTGGACAGACGAGGAGAGGAGACTGTGGGACAGACGAGGAGAGGAGACTGTGGGACAGACGAGGAGAGGAGACTGTTGGACAGACGAGGAGAGAAGACTGTTGGACAGACGAGGAGAGGAGACTGTTGGACAGACGAGGAGAGGAGACTGTTGGACAGACGAGGAGAGAAGACTGTTGGACAGACGAGGAGAGGAGACTGTTGGACAGTAGAGGAGAGGAGACTGTTGGACAGACGAGGAGAGAAGACTGCTGGACAGACGAGGAGAGGACACTGTTGGACAGACGAGGAGAGGACACTGTTGGACAGACGAGGAGAGGAGACTGTTGGACAGTCGAGGAGAGGAGACTGTTGGACAGTCGAGGAGAGGAGACTGTTGGACAGACGAGGAGAGGAGACTGTTGGACAGACGTCAAGGTTATAATAGTTTTAGATATTTAATTAGATTCAGTTTTTATTTAGTTTTGACTTTTTGTTTTTCAATTCAGTTTTAGATAGTTTTTTTTTTAGCAGGTTTGCTAGTTTTTATTAACTTTTATTTTTTGGGAAAATTCTTAGGGGTTTTTTTTTTCTTTTTTTTAGTTTCAGTGTTTTTTTTTTTTTTTTTTTTTTTTTACCGTAAATTATAGGTGTTTGTCTGGTGTGATATTCAGAATCATCAGAAAGTCACTTGGAGTAAAACTGTTTGAGGAAAGTAAACAGATTAAATACAAACAGATTTTATAACACAAGAAGTTAATGTATTTAATAAATTCACAAAGACTAAAACTAATGATGTTTTTGCAATAATTTTAGTTAGTTTTAGTTAGTTTTGTAAAGGCACTGTACAGTTTCAGTTATCGTTTTTTAAAAAACTGCCTTTTTTATTTCAGCTAACGAAAATGTTTTTCCCATTTTAGTTTTAGTTTTTTGTTACTTTTAGTGAACTATAATAAACTTGGTGTGCGTCAGTGAAGAACTGGAAGTAACTAGTTGTATTTCTGCTGAACAGGATGTTTATTTAGCCTTTAATGTTATTTAGCTGATCTGCTTATTCAGAAGTTTCCTCCATTCACCATGAGCCTTTTTATGCTATTAAGCTAGCTGACCTGCTACATGCTAGTTACTGGAACTGTTAGCGTTGATCACATATGCATGTTTAGTCCTAACTGGAAGGATTTATTAGTAATAATTTGCAGATCACATCATTACCATACTCAACTTTTTTACAGAGGAGAGAAATCGGGCGTGCCAACCCCCCTCCCCCAAGAAATGATGTTATTTTTCTTAGTAAAATTGACCTATGATAATACTGCTATGACATCACTCCTTTAACATGGGAACCAGATTAAACATCTGCCCTCTTGCTTTCATCAGTATCTTATCTTTCCTGGGGGGTATCTTGCTCGCCCCGTCTTAAATGTCTCGGATATGCTCCTTTTTATCATTTATTCCATTTTTTATCCATTCATACTGGATTCCCTTTCCCATCTGTCGTTTTAACTGGCTGAACGGTTTTCTTCGTGACGTCAGCAGCTGTTATCGTAACAGGATCAGGTAATCACTTTATTCACGCAGATCAAAACTAATCTCGCAGCCATATTTCATTTATTTAGTCTGTTTTTAATGATGGCAAATGTGAAAGAGAATAATCCAGAAAATATCCTTTTTCTTTAGCTTTTCTTGAAGATGTTGATCTGTTTAGCGATGATCTCCGAACCATAACCAAACCATTATTTAATGCCAAAACACGAGCAGATGGCCGAGGAGTTTAAGCTCATTCAACTCAAAAACCGACTGATCCAGACTTTTTTTTTAATCCATGTACACAAAACAAAAGATCTGCTTTTGCACAGACTGGACATGAAACATGTTTTCTGACAAACACGTCTCCATGGAGACCATTTCTGACGAGGCTTCAGCCGACGGAGGATGCATCTCAGGTCCTGGTTCAGGTCTTCAGTCCTGACTCTTCTTCGTTGGTACTCCATGTGTCCGGTTTCTGCTGAGTCATGCTAAGTTTCCAGCTAGAATCCTGTTTTCTGTCAGACTGTCTGATCTTTGCTGCTTTTCACAGGTTTCTGTGAAAAGCGTCCTGGAAAAACTGGAAAACCTGGAAAATGATTGAACGTTTCTCCAGTCATGGAAAACGAGAAAAAGAGTGAAATGTCATGAAAAAGGATCTTTCCTTCCTCTGCTTCGCCGCCACTTCATCGTTGCCGCTTCGTCTCTTCTTCGTCTCTTCGTCGTTTCTTCTTCGTCTCTTCGTCGTCTCTTCTTTGTCTCTTCTTTGTCTCTCCTTCGTCTCTTTGTCGTCTCTTCTTCGTTTCTTCGTCGTCTCTTCGTCGTCTCTTCGTCGTCTCTCCTTCGTCTCTCCTTCGTCTCTTCTTCATCTGTGCTTTGTCTCTCCTTCGTCTCCTTTTTGTCTCTTTTTTGTCTCTTCTTCGTCTCTGCTCCGTCTCTGCTCCGTCTCTTTTTCGTCTCTTTTTCATCTCTTCGTCATCTCTTCTTCGTCTCTCCTTCGTCTCTCCTTCGTCTCTTCTTCGTCTCTTTTTGGTCTCGGCTTCCTCTCCGCTTTGTCGTCGCTTTGTCTCCGCTTTGTCTCCGCTATGTCTCCGCTATGTCTCCGCTATGTCTCTGCTATGTCTCCGCTATGTCTCTGCTATGTCTCCGCTATGTCTCTGCTATGTCTCTGCTATGTCTCTGCTATGTCTCTGCTATGTCTCTGCTTTGTCTCCGCTTTGTCTCCCCTTGGTCGCTGTACAAAATATAAGCTAGAACACATTTCCAAAAGCTTGGGTCGGAATTTATTCATCGATATTGTGACAACTTTAATCACACTGTAGCAGCTGGAAAAGTCCTGGAAAGAGTGGGAACCCTGATTCACACAACCAGTTTAAACTGTTTTTTGCGGTCTGTTTTGTGTTGAGGAACTCCTTCATCCCTTCAGTTTGGAGCCTTTTTTTCTGCCTGAAGGATTCAGAGGTCAAAAGATCAGATCTGGACTGGAAATCAGAGGAAAAGCAAAGAGAAAAACTTTGAAATATCTTAAAAGATGAAAAACTGATGATCAAAAAATGTTGCAGATCAGCAGATCTTATATTTGAAATGATGAATCAGTTTATTTTCACATTTATACAGAATATTTAAGGAAAAACAAAACAAAAATATTAACCCTTAAAGCTCCCGAAGAAAAAGTTACGTTCAGCTTCTTAAGGGCTCAGACGAGTCAATGACCTGTAAATATTACCTAAAAATGAAAAGTTGCATTTTGTTTTCATGGCTGTCATCACTGACCTCTGGCCGAACCGTCAATAGCAAAAATCAATGAGTTTTAAAGTTTTTAACCCTTTAAGTTCCACTTTGTACACACAATGTTCCCACTGCCTAAAACTGAAAAAGTGGGTTAAAATAAATAAAAAAATAGCTCTGCATGTGGCATTAGAGATATTAGATTATAGCAACCACGATTAAAAAAAAAAGCTCAATGAGAAGTTGTTTCAAGATAAAATACCAAAAGATGTGGGAAAAATTCCAGTTTGAACTGGAATGGCAGCATTACAGAGAGGGAACTAAATTCCCAAAGACTGAGCTAAATAATTAGCATGTGATCTGACTGATCACAATGCTGGAAAACACAAACACCAAAATTACAAATGTGAGACTCTTTCACACTCAAATAACCTCAAGAAGAAAAAGATTGTTTACTTCATTTGATGTTCAGCATTTTTGAGTGTTTGAAGAACTCTGATTGGCTGAAATAACATTGAAGTCTCTGGTTTCATCACTAAGATAAAAAGCGGGGGGGGCTCCTTCTGAGTAAATGGTCTGATGTCATGGAAAACAGTTCAAACTACATCATTGAAGTGTAGAGCAAGTGTGTGAGGAGAAAAATGTTCTCCTAAACATTTATTCTGGAATAACATTTGATTCTAGAAAGGTCCTTTTCAATGCAAGTCAATGTGGCACGGATTGGTACGACGGAGGATAAGGGTCACTGAAGACAGAAAAATTATGAGAAAAAAGTCAGAATTCGGACTTTTCCAGAACATAAAAAAATGGGATTTACTTTTTCAGTTTCCAAAAAAGTCAAAATTTCGGAAAAATAGACAGCCCATCTTCTAGAATATCATGAGTCACGCCAAAATACACACTTGGACCAAGTTTTATGCTGTTTGCATTAGTAGAAAAAAGTAGCATAAAAGGTCATCACCACCCCCCCCCCCCCCCCCCCTTCAGAAAGCTTAAGAAGCTGTGAGGGTTAAATCCGCACAGAGAGAAAAGGGGGAAAATGGCCATTGCGCGCACTTTGTGCCACAAACGAAGCGCGTCTCCGCTCCCAGAGAGAGAGAGAGAGAGAGAGAGCGAGCGCGAGCAGGGGAGAGGTAGAGGAGGGTGACAGCTTGTCTCACATCCACAGACATTTTCAGAGGCGGATGAACGCTTGAACTGCACTTTTGACGTCAGGAATCCTAATTCCATCCTACTCCTCCATCCGGGACTTCTTCTTCTCCGCTCCGCGTGAGATTTCATGTTGACTTCATCCGGACCTGCGGCGGCTTGAATCATCAGAACCCGCACACATGCCTCCGCGCGGAGCGGAGCGGCGGCTGGAGGAGCAGCGGTGATTCACGCGCAGCTCCATCTCCGCCTCATCTCCCGCTTTCTCTCCGCGGATCTCGGGAGGATGTTTTCAACAAGTCTCCCCCGTTTCTCGCGCATTAACTGTTGATGGCTGCGGAATGGAGATAGCCTTGGTGAGCTTTGAGAACGGCGGCGCTAAAGGCGGCGGCGGCGGCGGCAATGCGGAGGACAGCTGCCGGAACGCGCTGGATGTCCCTCAGCCGGGCTTCGTTCAAGGCGGACTCGGAGAGGACTTCAGTAAGGAGCTGAACACCCGGGGGGGTCCTCAGCCGCGCAGCCCCTGGAAGATCAACGACATGAACAACACTTTCAGCTGCAGCGAGAACGCCATGGATGCGCTTTTACGCGCGGACCACAGTCCCCATCTGTTCGACGAGGACATGCTGGACATGGACATGGACACTGAGAGCAACGAGAGGGTGCTCATTAACATCGCCGGGCTGAGGTACGAGACCCAGCTGGGCACCCTGAACCAGTTCCCCGACACTTTACTGGGGGACCCGGCCAAGAGGATCAAGTACTTCGACCCGCTCCGGAACGAGTACTTCTTCGACCGCAACAGGCCGAGTTTTGACGGGATTCTGTATTTCTATCAGTCAGGGGGGAAGATCCGGAGACCCGTGAACGTGTCGATTGACGTGTTCGCGGATGAGATCAGGTTTTACCAGCTGGGGGAGGAAGCCATGGAGCGGTTCCGCGAGGACGAGGGCTTCATCAAGGAGGAGGAGAAGCCGCTGCCGCAGAACGAGTTCCAGAAGCAGGTCTGGCTCATATTCGAGTACCCGGAGAGCTCCAGCCCGGCCCGGGGCATCGCCATCGTGTCCGTGATCGTCATCACCATATCCATCATCACCTTCTGCCTGGAGACGCTGCCGGAGTTCCGCGACGAGCGCGAGCTGCCGGTCACCAGCCGCCTGGACAACAGCACCGCGCCGCGGCCGTCCCTCACCTTCTCAGACCCCTTCTTCATCATCGAGACCACCTGCGTCATCTGGTTCACTTTCGAGCTGTTCGTGCGCTTCTTCGCGTGTCCCAGCAAGTCGGAGTTCTCCAAGACCATCATGAACATCATCGACATCATGTCCATCATGCCTTACTTCATCACAGTGGGCACGGAGCTCGCGGAGCAGCAGGGCCAGGAGCACCAGAACGGCCAGCAGGCCATGTCGCTGGCCATCCTGCGCGTCATCCGCCTGGTCCGGGTCTTCCGCATCTTCAAGCTCTCCAGACACTCCAAGGGGCTCCAGATCCTGGGGCAGACCCTGAAAGCCAGCATGCGCGAGCTCGGCCTCCTCATCTTCTTCCTCTTCATCGGAGTCATCCTCTTCTCCAGCGCGGTGTACTTCGCGGAAGCAGACGAGCCGGAGTCTCACTTCTCCAGCATCCCCGACGCCTTCTGGTGGGCCGTGGTTACCATGACGACGGTGGGCTACGGCGACATGAGGCCGGTGACGGTCGGGGGGAAGATCGTGGGCTCGCTGTGCGCCATCGCGGGCGTGTTAACCATCGCGCTCCCGGTTCCGGTCATCGTGTCCAACTTCAACTACTTCTACCACCGCGAGACGGACCAGGACCAGTCCTCCCTGAAGGACGAGCCCAACAGCGGCCGCGCGAGCCCCGAGATGAAGCGCAAGGAGAGCAAAGCGTCCGCGAAGTCGCAGGACGTGGAGAACAACGACCCGCGCGCCCCGGCGGAGAAGGCGGACATCAGGGCGAACAGCAGCATGGACTTCAAGAAATCCCTTTACGCGTTCTGCCTGGACACGCGCGAGACAGACCTGTAGCCCTGCACCCCCCTCTCTAAACTGTCTGAGCTCGTAGTTGTGTAGAATTAACCCCCGTTAATGGGCTCCGGAGTCGGTCTCAGCGGAGGATCAACACACTGCAATCCTGGAAAGTTTCAGATATAAAAGCACATTTTAACCCCCCCCCCCCCCCCCCCCCCATCTGCACACCCACGACTGAAGGAAAAACGTCGGAGTGGCCCTTTAACACGAGCAGCACCTGAAATCACACTCATGGATGAGTTTTCGTGGGGAACGCGACGTGGAGCGGATAATCAGGGACAATCAGGACTGTGGATAATTACTTGAGGATTAACGGACTCTGTACATAACGCAGGAAGCCCCCCCCCCCCTTCAGCAGAAGAGCAAAATCCAAAACCACATTTGATTCTTCCTTATTTAGATCTCGTTCTGTTTACACCAAACGTTGCAGCCATTTGTACATATTTTCCTCATAGTTACTTGTTGTTGTAGATGAGGAGAAGCAGACGCTGCTTCACCTCCACTCAGGTTCTGGACAACAGCTGAGGAACTTTTTCTTTGCTTTTTGGGGGGAACTGAGGATGGAGTCACTCTCAGAGGATCACAGCCTTGTTTGTCATCATTTTAAACAAAACAGTTTTGAGTTTTTTATGAGGATGGACATAAAATGGAAGTAAGAGAACTGAGAGGACATTAGCCAAGAAAAGAGGAGGAGCAGAGACCATCTGGAGAGGTCGAGCACCTGAACAGGTCAGTGGCAAAGTGGATATTCACGAGGATATTTTCACGTTTGAACGTGTCATCACTTACAGCGGGAAAAAGTATCAACATTTTTCTCAGAAAATATATTTCTAGTGGAGATATTGACATGAAATTTTCACCACACACTCAAAAACAGAGGTACGTTTTTGTACCTGCAGGTACATTTATTACAAATGTTCTCTTAAAAGTACAATATTGGTATTTATGAGGCCAGAAGTACCTATATACTATGAAAAAGGCTCCAAAGTAATATAAAGTACACATTTGTACCATTCCAACCCTAAGGGTACCTGCAGCATTGAAACATGTACAATAACTATAAATAGCAGTACTTCTAAATAGTAGTATAATTATAGTTATAATAATCAAAGTAATAATTATATATGTGTTTGGCCTAATATTTCTATAATAATTATTCATTTATTATTAGCATCTTTGATTGTTGTCATAATCTCTATTTTATTGACTTTTATTCATCATCTTTAATTGGTTTAATTGTACTTTATTAACTCATACAGCTTGATAAGGTACAAAAATGGACCATGAAGGTACAGAAATGTCTTTCAGAAAGGACCCCCCCCCAGCAACAAGCTTTGGACCCTTTTAAGTACAAACTAGTACCTCTGTTTCTGAATGTGTAACTGTGTGATGGATATTTCACCCTTCAGCTGATCTACGGAGGTTTTCCAGCATTTCTTTCCCATTAGTTCTGGGCAATATGGACCGAAAGTCAAATCTCGATATTCGGCTGAATATCGATATACGATATATATCCCGATACTTTTATCGCAAAGTGAGAGCAAATGTTTTGTTACAGTCAGAGCCAAATATGACATTATAGTTTAATTTAAAATGACTGGATGAAATAACGCTCAAAGAACGATAAAATGTAAACACAAATACTGTATATAATAATACTCGCAGATGCAAGTAAGGAACATTACACAGAATTAAATATAAACCCTAGTAAGGATAGCATTTATATACGAAGACAAAGCAAACAAACATTGAATTCTGTATGTCAATATCAGCGATATGGTCCAGTTCCATATCTCATTTAAAAATATATCGATATATTTTCATATCGATATATTTCCCAGCCTTATGTCCCATCCAGCAGGTTTACAATCCAACCACGAAATGTGGTTTATTCAGAGACTCTGAACCCACAATGATCCATGATAACACCGTTATTTATCCTAGGGATGGACAATTAATCGAATTTTAATCGTGATTCCAATTTTTCCTTTTCACGATCATAAAAACACTGTAATCGAAGAAAAACGATTAATCGTGAAGTGAACAGACTGGTGGAGTTACAGGAAGCAAACTGCAGGGAGTGTAGAACAGGAATGATGCAGACTGGGTATTCATTTTTATCCCGATTATTTTGAATAAAATTCTTATTTTACTCCTTTACTTTCTAATTTATTTTCAGTTAATTTTTTTTAAGTTATATTTGAAGTTGAGTTATGTGGTTCAACAAACAATTTTGATAAAATCAATGAAAATCGTGTATATTAATCGTGTTTTCAATATCAGTCCAAATAATTGTGAGTATAATTTTTCCGGAATCGTCCAGCCCTAATTTATCCCACCTTCATCATGAAACATCACCATCACTACCATGTTGCTAAGAGAGCTCCATTCAGACCTGGACATGATGATGAAGTCACTTTCTGTGCAACTTTCCACCAATCAGAGAGCTTAGATTGACGGTAACGTCCAATCAGGAGCAGCCAAAGATCAACAAGTGAGCAGAAAGTTCTGTGTGTCTGAGAAGAAGAAAATGATGATCCTGTATGTGTGGAATGAAGAGAGGAGGAGCTTTCTGATGCAGCTGAGCTGGTTTGTGAGGATAGAAGGAGAATCGGAGAGATAACTGGAGACGAGGAAACAGTTTCTGTTTGTTTCAACGCCTGAAGCAAAGATGGAGGGATGAAATGCGGATGAGAGAAGCCTCACTGCTGATCTGCTGGTGTTTCTCCAAAGTTCTGGTAGGAAAAAGTTCAGAGCCTGCATTAACGTACGCTTCTCCTTTTATCAACCTCGTCATACAGTCGTGCACGAGCCTGATTTCAGTCTAATTTCCTAACTCCTCTTGTTTATTTGGAAAATGAGCCGTCATTTACATCCTGATTAAAAGTCGTAGTCATGAAAAGAGCAACGAACAAACAGCAGTGTTTGTGGACGGAGACGCAGATGTCCAGATGGACGGTGGTGTGCTGGCTGTTTTCTTAAACAGCCCTGTGAAGCAGCAGGAACTCACCTCTGCCAGAAAACAGCGCATTCTCTGAAGCCTCGTTAGCTGTTTGAGGCTTCGCCACACAGATCTCCTCCTGCCGTCCACAACACACCGACCCCCCCACAAAGACAGCAGCTGGTTTGCTGAGCAGAATGAACATGAAGAAAGTAAGAACGAATATGAGGGTCATATTAGATATGAGTAAAAGCTGAGAGGAGAAGCACTGGAAAAATGCTTTTAAAACAATAAGAAATTATATTGATGAGTACGTAAAGAAAAGGTCAAGAACGTCTTTCAGTTTTAAAATAACTTAAGTACAGATTCAGATGATTTACATCCAGTGAAAATGTTCAAATATGAAATATAATAGTTATATTTTAAATTTACCAAAACATCATCATCATCCCTAACAGTAGAGGCATCATCATGTCACCTGATAGGCTACCACCATCATGTGACACAGAAGCTAGAATCTGATGAGCTACCACCATCATGTGATACGGAAGCTAGAATCTGATAGGCTACCACCATCATGTGATACGGAAGCTAGAATCTGATAGGCTACCACCATCATGTGACACAGAAGCTAGAATCTGATAGGCTACCACCATCATGTGATACGGAAGCTAGAATCTGATAGGCTACCACCATCATGTGACACAGAAGCTAGAATCTGATAGGCTACCACCATCATGTGATACAGAAGCTAGAATCTGATAGGCTACCACCATCATGTGACACAGAAGCTAGAATCTGATAGGCTACCACCATCATGTGATACGGAAGCTAGAATCTGATAGGCTACCACCATCATGTGACACGGAAGCTAGAATCTGATAGGCTACCACCATCATGTGATACGGAAGCTAGAATCTGATAGGCTACCACCATCATGTGATACAGAAGCTAGAATCTGATAGGCTACCACCATCATGTGACACAGAAGCTAGAATCTGATAGGCTACCACCATCATGTGATACGGAAGCTAGAATCTGATAGGCTACCACCATCATGTGATACGGAAGCTAGAATCTGATAGGCTACCACCATCATGTGACACGGAAGCTAGAATCTGATAGGCTACCACCATCATGTGATACGGAAGCTAGAACTGATAGGCTACCACCATCATGTGACACAGAAGCTAGAATCTGATAGGCTACCACCATCATGTGACACAGAAGCTAGAATCTGATAGGCTACCACCATCATGTATCACAGAAGCTAGAATCTGATAGGCTACCACCATCATGTGACACAGAAGCTAGAATCTGATAGGCTACCACCATCATGTGACACAGAAGCTAGAATCTGATAGGCTACCACCATCATGTGACACAGAAGCTAGAATCTGATAGGCTACCACCATCATGTGACACAGAAGCTAGAATCTGATAGGCTACCACCATCATGTGATACAGAAGCTAGAATCTGATAGGCTACCACCATCATGTGATACAGAAGCTAGAATCTGATAGGCTACCACCATCATGTGATACGGAAGCTAGAATCTGATAGGCTACCACCATCATGTGACACAGAAGCTAGAATCTGATAGGCTACCACCATCATGTGATACGGAAGCTAGAATCTGATAGGCTACCACCATCATGTGACACAGAAGCTAGAATCTGATAGGCTACCACCATCATGTGACACAGAAGCTAGAATCTGATAGGCTACCACCATCATGTATCACAGAAGCTAGAATCTGATAGGCTACCACCATCATGTGATACAGAAGCTAGAATCTGATAGGCTACCACCATCATGTGACACAGAAGCTAGAATCTGATAGGCTACCACCATCATGTGACACAAGAAGCTAGAATCTGATAGGCTATACCATCATGTGACACAGAAGCTAGAATCTGATAGGCTACCACCATCATGTATCACAGAAGCAAGAATCTGATGGCTACCACCATCATGATACAGAAGCTTGAATCTGATAGGCTACCATCATGTGACACAGAAGCTAGAATCTGATAGGCTACCACCATCATGTGATACAGAAGCTTGAATCTGATAGGCTACCACCATCATGTGACACAGAAGCTAGAATCTGATAAAGGCTACCACCATCATGTGACACAGAAGCTAAAGTCTGATAGGCTACCACCATCATGTGACACAGAAGCTACAATCAGATAGGCTACCACCATCATGTGACACAGAAGCTAGAATCTGATAGGACTTACCACCATCATGTGACACAGAAGCTAGAATCTGATTGGCTACCACCATCATGTGATACAGAAGCTAGAATCTGATAGGCTACCACCATCATGTGGGTACAGAAGCTAGAGACTGATAGGCTACCACCATCATGTGATACGTAAGCTAGAATCCGATTGGCTACCACCATCATGTGATACAGAAGCTAGAATCTGATAGGCTACCACCATCATGTGACACAGAAGCTAGAAATCTGATTGGCTACCACCATCATGTGATACAGAAGCTAGAATCTGATGAGCTACCACCATCATGTGACACAGAAGCTAGAATCTGATTGGCTACCACCATCATGTGATACAGAAGCTAGAATCTGATAGGCTACCACCATCATGTGGTACAGAAGCTAGAATCTGATAGGCTA
>JALJCO010011046.1:0-15953 GCA_023101725.1 Atherinomorus stipes | reverse complement strand
TCCTACGGTTGCAAAAAGCAACAGAGGCCAAACTTTTTGCAGGTTTCTAATAGTGTCTGAGTCCCAGACATGAATTCATCCTCATTCAAGTCACAAAGGCACGGTTAACACGCTCCTGTGTTGAAAATGCCCCGTTAAGCGTTTCTCGCCGAGATATTGCGATTGGGGAAGTTTCGCTCCTGCTTCCCAGGAACGACCCCGGAGCTGCTTCCAACCCTTTTGCCCTTCTTATTTTGGACACTAGCTACCAGCTACATTTGGAATTTTCAAGATCGGATGTTCAGAAAGTTATGAGCTCTGCTTTTTCACCGGCTCTCGCGCAGAAACTTGTCCGCTTTACGGGTGCTCACAAGCGGCCTGAGTGTTGCAAGTCACACCGCGTCTCCTACGGTTGCAAAAAGCAACAGAGGCCCAACTTTTTGCAGGTTTCTAATAGTGTCTGAGTCCCAGACATGAATTCATCCTCATTCAAGTCACAAAGGCACGGTTAACACGCTCCTGTGTTGAAAATGCCCCGTTAAGCGTTTCTCGCCGAGATATTGCGATTGGGGAAGTTTCGCTCCTGCTTCCCAGGAACGACCCCGGAGCTGCTTCCAACCCTTTTGCCCTTCTTATTTTGGACACTAGCTACCAGCTACATTTGGAATTTTCAAGATCGGATGTTCAGAAAGAAAGTTATGAGCTCTGCTTTTTCACCGGCTCTCGCGCAGAAACTTGTCCGCTTTACGGGTGCTCACAAGCGGCCTGAGTGTTGCAAGTCACACCGCGTCTCCTACGGTTGCAAAAAGCAACAGAGGCCCAACTTTTTGCAGGTTTCTAATAGTGTCTGAGTCCCAGACATGAATTCATCCTCATTCAAGTCACAAAGGCACGGTTAACACGCTCCTGTGTTGAAAATGCCCCGTTAAGCGTTTCTCGCCGAGATATTGCGATTGGGGAAGTTTCGCTCCTGCTTCCCAGGAACGACCCCGGAGCTGCTTCAAACCCTTTTGCCCTTCTTATTTTGGACACTAGCTACCAGCTACATTTGGAATTTTCAAGATCGGATGTTCAGAAAGAAAGTTATGAGCTCTGCTTTTTCACCGGCTCTCGCGCAGAAACTTGTCCGCTTTACGGGTGCTCACAAGCGGCCTGAGTGTTGCAAGTCACACCGCGTCTCCTACGGTTGCAAAAAGCAACAGAGGCCAAACTTTTTGCAGGTTTCTAATAGTGTCTGAGTCCCAGACATGAATTCATCCTCACTCAAGTCACTCAGGCACGGTTAACACGCTCCTGTGTTGAAAATGCCCCGTTAAGCGTTTCTCGCCGAGATATTGCGATTGGGGAAGTTTCGCTCCTGCTTCCCAGGAACGACCCCGGAGCTGCTTCAAACCCTTTTGCCCTTCTTATTTTGGACACTAGCTACCAGCTACATTTGGAATTTTCAAGATCGGATGTTCAGAAAGAAAGTTATGAGCTCTGCTTTTTCACCGGCTCTCGCGCAGAAACTTGTCCGCTTTACGGGTGCTCACAAGCGGCCTGAGTGTTGCAAGTCACACCGCGTCTCCTACGGTTGCAAAAAGCAACAGAGGCCAAACTTTTTGCAGGTTTCTAATAGTGTCTGAGTCCCAGACATGAATTCATCCTCATTCAAGTCACTCAGGCACGGTTAACACGCTCCTGTGTTGAAAACGCCCCGTTAAGCGTTTCTCGCCGAGATATTGCGATTGGGGAAGTTTCGCTCCTGCTTCCCAGGAACGACCCCGGAGCTGCTTCAAACCCTTTTGCCCTTCTTATTTTGGACACTAGCTACCAGCTACATTTGGAATTTTCAAGATCGGATGTTCAGAAAGAAAGTTATGAGCTCTGCTTTTTCACCGGCTCTCGCGCAGAAACTTGTCCGCTTTACGGGTGCTCACAAGCGGCCTGAGTGTTGCAAGTCACACCGCGTCTCCTACGGTTGCAAAAAGCAACAGAGGCCAAACTTTTTTGCAGGTTTCTAATAGTGTCTGAGTCCCAGACATGAATTCATCCTCACTCAAGTCACTCAGGCACGGTTAACACGCTCCTGTGTTGAAAACGCCCCGTTAAGCGTTTCTCGCCGAGATATTGCGATTGGGGGAAGTTTCGCTCCTGCTTCCCAGGAACGACCCCGGAGCTGCTTCAAACCCTTTTGCCCTTCTTATTTTGGACACTAGCTACCAGCTACATTTGGAATTTTCAAGATCGGATGTTCAGAAAGAAAGTTATGAGCTCTGCTTTTTCACCGTCTCTCGCCCAGAAACTCGTCTCGCGAAGGGCAAAAGGGTTGGAAGCAGCTCCGGGGTCGTTCTGGGGAAGCAGGAGGCGAAACTTCCCCCAATCGCAATATCTCGGCGAGAAACGCTTAACGGGGCGTTTTCAACACAGGAGCGTGTTAACCGTGCCTGAGTGACTTGAGTGAGGATGAATTCATGTCTGGGACTCAGACACTATTAGAAACCTGCAAAAAGTTTGGCCTCTGTTGCTTTTTGCAACCGTAGGAGACGCGGTGTGACTTGCAACACTCAGGCCGCTTGTGAGCACCCGTAAAGCGGACAAGTTTCTGCGCGAGAGCCGGTGAAAAAGCAGAGCTCATAACTTTCTTTCTGAACATCCGATCTTGAAAATTCCAAATGTAGCTGGTAGCTAGTGTCCAAAATAAGAAGGGCAAAAGGGTTGGAAGCAGCTCCGGGGTCGTTCCTGGGAAGCAGGAGCGAAACTTCCCCAATCGCAATATCTCGGCGAGAAACGCTTAACGGGGCGTTTTCAACACAGGAGCGTGTTAACCGTGCCTGAGTGACTTGAGTGAGGATGAATTCATGTCTGGGACTCAGACACTATTAGAAACCTGCAAAAAGTTTGGCCTCTGTTGCTTTTTGCAACCGTAGGAGACGCGGTGTGACTTGCAACACTCAGGCCGCTTGTGAGCACCCGTAAAGCGGACAAGTTTCTGCGCGAGAGCCGGTGAAAAAGCAGAGCTCATAACTTTCTTTCTGAACATCCGATCTTGAAAATTCCAAATGTAGCTGGTAGCTAGTGTCCAAAATAAGAAGGGCAAAAGGGTTGGAAGCAGCTCCGGGGTCGTTCCTGGGAAGCAGGAGCGAAACTTCCCCAATCGCAATATCTCGGCGAGAAACGCTTAACGGGGCGTTTTCAACACAGGAGCGTGTTAACCGTGCCTGAGTGACTTGAGTGAGGATGAATTCATGTCTGGGACTCAGACACTATTAGAAACCTGCAAAAAGTTTGGCCTCTGTTGCTTTTTGCAACCGTAGGAGACGCGGTGTGACTTGCAACACTCAGGCCGCTTGTGAGCACCCGTAAAGCGGACAAGTTTCTGCGCGAGAGCCGGTGAAAAGCAGAGCTCATAACTTTCTTTCTGAACATCCGATCTTGAAAATTCCAAATGTAGCTGGTAGCTAGTGTCCAAAATAAGAAGGGCAAAAGGGTTGGAAGCAGCTCCGGGGTCGTTCCTGGGAAGCAGGAGCGAAACTTCCCCAATCGCAATATCTCGGCGAGAAACGCTTAACGGGGCGTTTTCAACACAGGAGCGTGTTAACCGTGCCTGAGTGACTTGAGTGAGGATGAATTCATGTCTGGGACTCAGACACTATTAGAAACCTGCAAAAAGTTTGGCCTCTGTTGCTTTTTGCAACCGTAGGAGACGCGGTGTGACTTGCAACACTCAGGCCGCTTGTGAGCACCCGTAAAGCGGACAAGTTTCTGCGCGAGAGCCGGTGAAAAAGCAGAGCTCATAACTTTCTTTCTGAACATCCGATCTTGAAAATTCCAAATGTAGCTGGTAGCTAGTGTCCAAAATAAGAAGGGCAAAAGGGTTGGAAGCAGCTCCGGGGTCGTTCCTGGGAAGCAGGAGCGAAACTTCCCCAATCGCAATATCTCGGCGAGAAACGCTTAACGGGGCGTTTTCAACACAGGAGCGTGTTAACCGTGCCTGAGTGACTTGAGTGAGGATGAATTCATGTCTGGGACTCAGACACTATTAGAAACCTGCAAAAAGTTTGGCCTCTGTTGCTTTTTGCAACCGTAGGAGACGCGCTGTGACTTGCAACACTCAGGCCGCTTGTGAGCACCCGTAAAGCGGACAAGTTTCTGCGCGAGAGCCGGTGAAAAAGCAGAGCTCATAACTTTCTTTCTGAACATCCGATCTTGAAAATTCCAAATGTAGCTGGTAGCTAGTGTCCAAAATAAGAAGGGCAAAAGGGTTGGAAGCAGCTCCGGGGTCGTTCCTGGGAAGCAGGAGCGAAACTTCCCCAATCGCAATATCTCGGCGAGAAACGCTTAACGGGGCGTTTTCAACACAGGAGCGTGTTAACCGTGCCTGAGTGACTTGAGTGAGGATGAATTCATGTCTGGGACTCAGACACTATTAGAAACCTGCAAAAAGTTTGGCCTCTGTTGCTTTTTGCAACCGTAGGAGACGCGGTGTGACTTGCAACACTCAGGCCGCTTGTGAGCACCCGTAAAGCGGACAAGTTTCTGCGCGAGAGCCGGTGAAAAAGCAGAGCTCATAACTTTCTTTCTGAACATCCGATCTTGAAAATTCCAAATGTAGCTGGTAGCTAGTGTCCAAAATAAGAAGGGCAAAAGGGTTGGAAGCAGCTCGGGGTCGTTCCTGGGAAGCAGGAGCGAAACTTCCCCAATCGCAATATCTCGGCGAAGAAACGCTTAACGGGGCGTTTTCAACACAGGAGCGTGTTAACCGTGCCTGAGTGACTTGAGTGAGGATGAATTCATGTCTGGGACTCAGACACTATTAGAAACCTGCAAAAAGTTTGGCCTCTGTTGCTTTTTGCAACCGTAGGAGACGCGGTGTGACTTGCAACACTCAGGCCGCTTGTGAGCACCCGTAAAGCGGACAAGTTTCTGCGCGAGAGCCGGTGAAAAAGCAGAGCTCAGAACTTTCTTTCTGAACATCCGATCTTGAAAATTCCAAATGTAGCTGGTAGCTAGTGTCCAAAATAAGAAGGGCAAAAGGGTTGGAAGCAGCTCCGGGGGTCGTTCCTGGGAAGCAGGGGAGCGAAACTTCCCCAATCGCAATATCTCGGCGAGAAACGCTTAACGGGGCGTTTTCAACACAGGAGCGTGTTAACCGTGCCTGAGTGACTTGAGTGAGGATGAATTCATGTCTGGGACTCAGACACTGGAATGCCAAGATGGCGGCGCGCACGGCGGCCCAGCCGTGCATTTGTTTACTGTCACACTGGCCTGCTCTTCCGTTTTCTTCTTTTGCTGTAATGCGAGTAGTATACTATAATCGCCGAACCTGATCGATCTGGGTTTAAAGTGCAGTATGTCAGTCACCGAGAGTTGCGTTTAATAATCCCGGAGGAGACAAGCGGGCGCCCCGAACTCCGGCTGATGCCCGCTCGACAAGTGCGAGGCAGCCGGAGGAAAGGAACGACGGGACGTCGAGACAGATGCTAAACTCATTAAGACCTGCGGAGACCGCATTGCACCATACTCCATCCTCGTCGATAGAAAAATGAACAGACTGGAGTGACCACGGCAGCTTCATACGAGAACTGTAACATTATTTTCATCAGCCGGGTAGTGGCTTCACACCTGTGATCCCAGCTACAGTGGAGGCTGAGGCGCCTGCCGCCGCGACAAGGTCGCCAATTCTCCCGGTAGAGCAGGGTGGGACTGTGTCTGCGTGCATAGCAGTGGTGCAGTAACAGTAGGGCCATTGACTTGCACTCGGTCTCCCGGCTTAGGGTACAGCAGTCTCATGCAGGCCCTTTTATCTCCCCTAGGGGAGTTTACAGTCATAGCGTTAGCTGTTGCTTGCAGCCCTCAGCCGCCACTGCTGGTATCATCAACAGACAGCAGCCCATCCTGACTATAGGTGGCATTCAAGCCTGCTCGCTCTGTGCTCCCAAGCCCAGTTTGTGAGTTTGCCACCAGAAGGGGAGACAGGTCGGGTTTGCCCAGAGCATTGCCAAGGCCCTGCAAACTGCTCCCCTCCCCGCCTGACGGATCCGTTGCGTCCTCACCCCCGCCTACACCCCTAGTGAGGGAGGTGGCCTCGAACTAGACCCGGCAAAAGGCTGGCCGGAAACCCTGCCATGCGGGACTGCTTCTCCGCCACTGTCTCAGCCACACAACCTCAGAGTACACAGACACCCCGTGCTCTCGTCGCATCAAGACCTGTATTGATGCGTCACCGTTAACTCATGAGATTTCTCCAAATCGAAACCCTGGATGTGAAAGCAGGTGCGGTCCCTCCTAAGGCGCCGTGGCATCGCCCAGCTGCGGAGCCCTGGCCACGCGAGGCCAGGGCCGACCTGGGGCATCAGGGAGGCCAAGGCAACAGAGGATGGCCCCTTTGCTGAAACAACCGAGAAGGATGTGGCCGAAATAAACCACATCTGCTACAAGGGACTGACATGGCAGCAGCTCAGCGGAGCGGTCTCTCTGGCAGAGGAGTAAACAACCCCTAACTGCCCCCCGGGCCTCAATCCCACCAACTCCCAGTAGCAGTACACTGGCAGCTTCAAGCACGGGGGAAGCCAAGGCGTGTACTCAGGTGTGGAGCCCCAGGAGCGGATGGAGTACCTGGGAAGGTGCTCAGGGCGCATGTGCTGTGCTGACCGGGGTATTCTACAGTCTTCAGCCTGTCCCTGCTGGCCACCGTGCCCACTGTCTCCTCCTCCTCATCCCCCATCCCCAGAGGTCTGCAGCGGACAGCCTCAATGATTACAGGCCTGTTACGCCCCTGTGGTCATGGTGCGGGAGGTCTCCCAGCATATCAGATCCTGTCTGCCCCCCACCTTGGATCCTCACCAGTTTGCATACAGAGCCGGTCCACTGAGATGCCAGCGCTGAGTCATCTGGAACGCCAGGGGGCTCACGTGAGTTGCTCTTCCTGGACTTCAGCTCAGCATTTAACCGCATCATCCCCGGAGAATCCCTGGTCAGAAATTGTCCCACTTGGGCTGCACCATCTGCTTCTGGATTATGCCAACCGCCCGCAGGCAGGCCCCCACACATCAGCTCCATCACTGCGCAGCACGGCTCCCCCAAGTGGCTCCTTCTCTACATCCGATTGCTCCCAACCCATCTCAAACTCCATCATCAAATTTGCAGATATTCTACCGTGGTGAACTCATCTCAGGGAGATGGTCTGACTGCAGAGATGAGGTCAGCAGGCTCGCACGTGGTGTTCAGCAGGTAATACACCACAAACAAGAACTGATCCTGGACATGGGGCCGGGAGACCCGGCCCACTCTCCATCCCATGGGGTCAGTGAGAAAGGGCCTCCATCAGAATTTCTGGGCGTGTGGCTATCTGATGACTTCTCCTGGACTGCCCCAGCACGGCGAGTGATGAGAGGCTCGGCAGCGTCTCCACTCTGGTTCAAGAAGGAACAACCTGGAGGAGGAGGCTGCTGAGCGTTCCCCAGAGCCGCTGTGGAGAGCATCCTCGGCAGCGTGGTGCAGGAGTGCTCAGCAACAGACAGGGCTTGCTGCAGCGTCGTGCTGGCCCAAGATCACAGCCTGCTGCAAACACGCAGAGGACCATTGCCAGCTCGCTATGCAGGTAGGGGCTAGAGCATCGTGGTCCCGCCTAGCAGCTTCATCTTTGACCTGGTAGGCGGCGGTACATATAAAGCCGGGGCCACCCGACTCAAAAACCGGATTTCTTTCCCAAATTACTGTAGTCAACAACTCCAAACCCGGCCCCCCGGCAAATAAACTTTCGTGTTGGTCGGGAGAGAAAAGAACGGTTTCTGCCGTATAACCAACTTGGACGCGATTGCGCCACAGATCATACTGATCATTTTTTGTAGGTCATCTCACTCCGCTTCTAGTGCAACCTTCCCATGTCTACTTGGGCGTAAGCCATTACATGAGTGTGTATATTTGTGCATATATAATTTATTTATTTACCCAATTTGTGTTGTCTTGGCTCTGTTTGCCACTTGATAAGGGCCGCCTTTTAACGTTCACACCATGGAAGATGCCCACAAATTTCGTTTATATGGAGAATAAATGACAATAAAAATATTCTGGTCTCTGATTCTGATTCATGAACTCGAACGCAAAAAAGATTTGGCCTCTATTACTTTTTGCGCTCCGTAGGAAACATGATTGTACTGCAGCTCGGAATACCCGCTCGCGGACAGAACCGACGTGGCATTCCAAATGCTGCTGGTAACTGATCCAAAATAAAGGGACGGGAAAAGCTCCGAGTCGTTCCCTGGCTCCCCAATCGCAATATCTCGGCGAGAAGCGTAACGCGGGCGTTTTCCAACACAGGAGCGTGTTAACCGTGCCTGAGTGACTTGAGTGAGGATGAATTCATGTCTGGGACTCAGACACTATTAGAAACCTGCAAAAAGTTTGGCCTCTGTTGCTTTTTGCAACCGTAGGAGACGCGGTGTGACATTGCACACTCAGGCCGCTTGTGAGCACCCGCCCGTAAAGCGAGACAAGTTTCTGTGCAAGAGCCGGTGAAAAAGCAAGCTCATATTTCTGACTTCTTTCTGCATCCGATCTTGAAAATTCCAAATGTAGCTGGTAGCTAGTGTCCAAAATAAGAAGGGCAAAAGGGTTGGAAGCAGCTCCGGGGTCGTTCCTGGGAAGCAGGAGCGAAACTTCCCCAATCGCAATATCTCGGCGAGAAACGCTTAACGGGGCGTTTTCAACACAGGAGCGTGTTAACCGTGCCTGAGTGACTTGAGTGAGGATGAATTCATGTCTGGGACTCAGACACTATTAGAAACCTGCAAAAAGTTTGGCCTCTGTTGCTTTTTGCAACCGTAGGAGACGCCGGTGTGACTTGCAACACTCAGGCCGCTTGTGAGCACCCGTAAAGCGGACAAGTTTCTGCGCGAGAGCCGGTGAAAAAGCAGAGCTCATAACTTTCTTTCTGAACATCCGATCTTGAAAATTCCAAATGTAGCTGGTAGCTAGTGTCCAAAATAAGAAGGGCAAAGAGGGTTGGAAGCAGCTCCGGGGGTCGTTCCTGGGAAGCAGGAGCGAAACTTCCCCAATCGCAATATCTCGGCGAGAAACGCTTAACGGGGCGTTTTCAACACAGGAGCGTGTTAACCGTGCCTGAGTGACTTGAGTGAGGATGAATTCATGTCTGGGACTCAGACACTATTAGAAACCTGCAAAAAGTTTGGCCTCTGTTGCTTTTTGCAACCGTAGGAGAAGCGGTGTGACTTGCAACACTCAGGCCGCTTGTGAGCACCCGTAAAGCGGACAAGTTTCTGCGCGAGAGCCGGTGAAAAAGCAGAGCTCATAACTTTCTTTCTGAACATCCGATCTTGAAAATTCCAAATGTAGCTGGTAGCTAGTGTCCAAAATAAGAAGGGCAAAAGGGTTGGAAGCAGCTCCGGGGTCGTTCCTGGGAAGCAGGAGCGAAACTTCCCCAATCGCAATATCTCGGCGAGCAACGCTTAACGGGGCGTTTTCAACACAGGAGCGTGTTAACCGTGCCTGAGTGACTTGAGTGAGGATGAATTCATGTCTGGGACTCAGACACTATTAGAAACCTGCAAAAAGTTTGGCCTCTGTTGCTTTTTGCAACCGTAGGAGGCGGTGTGACTTGCAACACTCAGGCCGCTTGTGAGCACCCGTAAAGCGGACAAGTTTCTGCGCGAGAGCCGGTGAAAAAGCAGAGCTCATAACTTTCTTTCTGAACATCCGATCTTGAAAATTCCAAATGTAGCTGGTAGCTAGTGTCCAAAATAAGAAGGGCAAAAGGGTTGGAAGCAGCTCCGGGGTCGTTCCTGGGAAGCAGGAGCGAAACTTCCCCAATCGCAATATCTCGGCGAAGAGACGCTTAACGCGGCAGTTTCAACACAGGAAGCGTGTTAACCGTGCCTGAGTGACTTGTGAGGATGAATTCATGTCTGGGACTCAGACACTATTAGAAACCTGCAAAAAGTTTGGCCTCTGTTGCTTTTTGCAACCGTAGGAGCAGCGGTGTGACTTGCAACACTCAGGCCGCTTGTGAGCACCCGTAAGCGGACAAGTTTCTGTCGCGAAGAGCCGGTGAAAAAGCAGAGCTCATAACTTTCTTTCTGAACATCCGATCTTGAAAATTCCAAATGTAGCTGGTAGGCTAGTGTCCAAAAGTAAGAAGGGCAAAAGGGTTGGAAGCAGCTCCGGGGTCGTTCCTGGGAAGCAGGACCGAAACTTCCCCAATCGCAATATCTCGGCGAGAAACGCTTAACGGGGCGTTTTCAACACAGGAGCGTGTTAACCGTGCCTGAGTGACTTGAGTGAGGATGAATTCATGTCGTGGGACTCAGACACTATTAGAAACCTGCAAAAAGTTTGGGCCTCTGTTGCTTTTTGCAACCGTAGGGCAGCGGTGTGACTTTCAAGCACTCAGGCCGCTTGTGAGCCCCCGTAAAGCGGACAAGTTTTCTGCGGGCGAGAGCCGGTGAAAAAGCAGAGCTCGCATAACTTTCTTTCTGAACATCCGATCTTGAAAATTCCAAATGTAGCTGGTAGCTAGTGTCCAAAATAAGAAGGGCAAAGGGTTGGAA
Organism: Atherinomorus stipes; assembly: GCA_023101725.1. NCBI lineage: Eukaryota > Metazoa > Chordata > Actinopteri > Atheriniformes > Atherinidae > Atherinomorus > Atherinomorus stipes. The sequence goes on along the minus strand of JALJCO010011046.1, from coordinate 5,427 downwards.
GCAGCTCCGGGCGTGGTATCCTGGGAAGCAGGAGCGAAACTTCCCCAATCGCAATATCTCGGGGAGAAACGCTTAACGCGGGCGTTTTCAACACAGGAGCGTGATTAACCGTGCCTGAGTGACTGTGAGATGAATTCATTCTTCAGACACTATTAGAAACCTGCAAAAAGTTTGGCCTCTGTTGCTTTTTGCAACCGTAGGAAGACAGCGGTGTGACTTGCAACACTCAGGCCGCTTGTGAGCACCCGTAAAGCGGACAAGTTTCTGTGCGGAGCCGGGTGAAAAAGCAGAGCTCATAACTTTCTTTCTGAACATCCGATCTTGAAAATTCCAAATGTAGCTGGTAGCTAGTGTCCAAAATAAGAAGGGCAAAAGGGTTGGAAGCAGCTCCGGGGTCGTTCCTGGGAAGCAGGAGCGAAACTTCCCCAATCGCAATATCTCGGCGAGAAACGCTTAACGGGGCGTTTTCAACACAGGAGCGTGTTAACCGTGCCTGAGTGACTTGAGTGAGGATGAATTCATGTCTGGGACTCAGACACTATTAGAAACCTGCAAAAAGTTTGGCCTCTGTTGCTTTTTGCAGCCGTAGGAGGCAGCGGTGTGACTTGCAACACTCAGGCCGCTTGTGAGCACCCGTAAAGCGGACAAGTTTCTGCGCGAGAGCCGGTGAAAAAGCAGAGCTCATAACTTTCTTTCTGAACATCCGATCTTGAAAATTCCAAATGTAGCTGGTAGCTAGTGTCCAAAATAAGAAGGGCAAAAGGGTTGGAAGCAGCTCCGGGGTCGTTCCTGGGAAGCAGGAGCGAAACTTCCCCAATCGCCAATATCTCGGCGAGAAACGCTTAACGGGGCGTTTTCAACACAGGAGCGTGTTAACCGTGCCTGAGTGACTTGAGTGAGGATGAATTCATGTCTGGGACTCAGACACTATTAGAAACCTGCAAAAAGTTTGGCCTCTGTTGCTTTTTGCAACCGTAGGGAGACGCGGTGTGACTTGCAACACTCAGGCCGCTGTGTGAGCCCCCGTGAAAGCGGACAAGTTTCTGCGGCGAGCGGGAAAAAAGCAGAGCTCATAACTTTCTTTCTGAACATCCGATCTTGAAAATTCCAAATGTAGCTGGTAGCTAGTGTCCAAAATAAGAAGGGCAAAAGGGTTGGAAGCAGCTCCGGGGTCGTTCCTGGGAAGCAGGGAGCGAAACTTCCCCAATCGCAATATCTCGGCGAGAAACGCTTAACGGGGCGTTTTCAACACAGGAGCGTGTTAACCGTGCCTGAGTGACTTGAGTGAGGATGAATTCATGTCTGGGACTCAGACACTATTAGAAACCTGCAAAAGTTTGGCCTCTGTTGCTTTTTGCAACCGTAGGAGACGCGGTGTGACTTGCAACACTCAGGCCGCTTGTGAGCACCCGTAAAGCGGACAAGTTTCTGCGCGAGAGCCGGTGAAAAAGCAGAGCTCATAACTTTCTTTTTGAACATCCGATCTTGAAAATTCCAAATGTAGCTGGTAGCTAGTGTCCAAAATAAGAAGGGCAAAAGGGTTGGAAGCAGCTCCGGGGGTCGTTCCTGGGAAGCAGGAGCGAAACTTCCCCAATCGCAATATCTCGGCGAGAAACGCTTAACGGGGCGTTTTCAACACAGGAGCGTGTTAACCGTGCCTGAGTGACTTGAGTGAGGATGAATTCATGTCTGGGACTCAGACACTATTAGAAACCTGCAAAAAGTTTGGCCTCTGTTGCTTTTTGCAACCGTAGGAGACGCGGTGTGACTTGCAACACTCAGGCCGCTTGTGAGCACCCGTAAAGCGGACAAGTTTCTGCGCGAGAGCCGGTGAAAAAGCAGAGCTCATAACTTTCTTTCTGAACATCCGATCTTGAAAATTCCAAATGTAGCTGGTAGCTAGTGTCCAAAATAAGAAGGGCAAAAGGGTTGGAAGCAGCTCCGGGGTCGTTCCTGGGAAGCAGGAGCGAAACTTCCCCAATCGCAATATCTCGGCGAGAAACGCTTAACGGGGCGTTTTCAACACAGGAGCGTGTTAACCGTGCCTGAGTGACTTGAGTGAGGATGAATTCATGTCTGGGACTCAGACACTATTAGAAACCTGCAAAAAGTTTGGCCTCTGTTGCTTTTTGCAACCGTAGAGAGACGCGGTGTGACTTGCAACACTCAGGCCGCTTGTGAGCACCCGTAAAGCGGACAAGTTTCTGCGCGAGAGCCGGTGAAAAAGCAGAGCTCATAACTTTCTTTCTGAACATCCGATCTTGAAAATTCCAAATGTAGCTGGTAGCTAGTGTCCAAAATAAGAAGGGCAAAAGGGTTGGAAGCAGCTCCGGGGTCGTTCCTGGGAAGCAGGAGCGAAACTTCCCCAATCGCAATATCTCGGCGAGAAACGCTTAACGGGGCGTTTTCAACACAGGAGCGTGTTAACCGTGCCTGAGTGACTTGAGTGAGGATGAATTCATGTCTGGGACTCAGACACTATTAGAAACCTGCAAAAAGTTTGGCCTCTGTTGCTTTTTGCAACCGTAGGAGACGCGCGTGTGACTTGCAACACTCAGGCCGCTTGTGAGCACCCGTAAAGCGGACAAGTTTCTGCGCGAGAGCCGGTGAAAAAGCAGAGCTCATAACTTTCTTTCTGAACATCCGATCTTGAAAATTCCAAATGTAGCTGGTAGCTAGTGTCCAAAATAAGAAGGGCAAAAGGGTTGGAAGCAGCTCCGGGGTCGTTCCTGGGAAGCAGGAGCGAAACTTCCCCCAATCGCAATATCTCGGCGAGAAACGCTTAACGGGGCGTTTTCAACACAGGAGCGTGTTAACCGTGCCTGAGTGACTTGAGTGAGGATGAATTCATGTCTGGGACTCAGACACTATTAGAAACCTGCAAAAAGTTTGGCCTCTGTTGCTTTTTGCAACCGTAGGGAGAACCGCGTGAGTGACTTGCAACACTCAGGCCGCTTGTGAGCACCCGTAAAGCGGACAAGTTTCTGCGCGAGAGCCGGTGAAAAAGCAGAGCTCATAACTTTCTTTCTGAACATCCGATCTTGAAAATTCCAAATGTAGCTGGTAGCTAGTGTCCAAAATAAGAAGGGCAAAAGGGTTGGAAGCAGCTCCGGGGTCGTTCCTGGAAGCAGGAGCGAAACTTCCCCAATCGCAATACGCGAAAAACTTTACAGGGCGTTTTCAACACAGGAGCGTGTTAACCGTGCCTGAGTGACTTGAGTGAGGATGAATTCATGTCTGGGACTCAGACACTATTAGAAACCTGCAAAAAAGTTTGGCCTCTGTTGCTTTTTGCAACCGTAGGAGACGCGGTGTGACTTGCAACACTCAGGCCGCTTGTGAGCACCCGTAAAGCGGACAAGTTTCTGCGCGAGAGCCGGTGAAAAAGCAGAGCTCATAACTTTCTTTCTGAACATCCGATCTTGAAAATTCCAAATGTAGCTGGTAGCTAGTGTCCAAAATAAGAAGGGCAAAAGGGTTTGAAGCAGCTCCGGGGTCGTTCCTGGGTAGCAGGAGCGAAACTTCCCCAATCGCAATATCTCGGCGAGAAACGCTTAATGGGGCGTTTTCAACACAGGAGCGTGTTAACCGTGCCTGAGTGACTTGAGTGAGGATGAATTCATGTCTGGGACTCAGACACTATTAGAAACCTGCAAAAAGTTTGGCCTCTGTTGCTTTTTGCAACCGTAGGAGACGCGGTGTGACTTGCAACACTCAGGCCGCTTGTGAGCACCCGTAAAGCGGACAAGTTTCTGCGCGAGAGCCGGTGAAAAAGCAGAGCTCATAACTTTCTTTCTGAACATCCGATCTTGAAAATTCCAAATGTAGCTGGTAGCTAGTGTCCAAAATAAGAAGGGCAAAAGGGTTGGAAGCAGCTCCGGGGTCGTTCCTGGGAAGCAGGAGCGAAACTTCCCCAATCGCAATATCTCGGCGAGAAACGCTTAACGGGGCGTTTTCAACACAGGAGCGTGTTAACCGTGCCTGAGTGACTTGGTGAGGATGAATTCATGTCTGGGACTCAGACACTATTAGAAACCTGCAAAAAGTTTGGCCTCTGTTGCTTTTTGCAACCGTAGGGGAGACGGTGTGACTTGCAACACTCAGGCCGCTTGTGAGCACCCGTAAAGCGGACAAGTTTCTGCGCGAGAGCCGGTGAAAAAGCAGAGCTCATAACTTTCTTTCTGAACATCCGATCTTGAAAATTCCAAATGTAGCTGGTAGCTAGTGTCCAAAATAAGAAGGGCAAAAGGGTTGGAAGCAGCTCCGGGGTCGTTCCTGGGAAGCAGGAGCGAAACTTCCCCAATCGCAATATCTCGGCGAGAAACGCTTAACGGGGCGTTTTCAACACAGGAGCGGTGTTAACCGTGCCTGAGTGACTTGAGTGAGGATGAATTCATGTCTGGGACTCAGACACTATTAGAAACCTGCAAAAAGTTTGGCCTCTGTTGCTTTTTGCAACCGTAGGAAGACGCGGTGTGACTTGCAACACTCAGGCCGCTTGTGAGCACCCGTAAAGCGGACAAGTTTCTGCGCGAGAGCCGGTGAAAAAGCAGAGCTCATAACTTTCTTTCTGAACATCCGATCTTGAAAATTCCAAATGTAGCTGGTAGCTAGTGTCCAAAATAAGAAGGGCAAAAGGGTTGGAAGCAGCTCCGGGGTCGTTCCTGGGAAGCAGGAGCGAAACTTCCCCAATCGCAATATCTCGGCGAGAAAACGCTTAACGGGGCGTTTTCAACACAGGAGCGTGTTAACCGTGCCTGAGTGACTTGAGTGAGGATGAATTCATGTCTGGGACTCAGACACTATTAGAAACCTGCAAAAAGTTTGGCCTCTGTTGCTTTTTGCAACCGTAGGAGACGCGGTGTGACTTGCAACACTCAGGCCGCTTGTGAGCACCCGTAAAGCGGACAAGTTTCTGCGCGAGAGCCCAGGCATTTTTCCAGCAGGGCTGCCGTGCGCTGTATATGTGCAGGACTCAGAGAGCTATAAAGATGCAGATGGCGGCATGCGAATATCAGCGGCTGCTCTCCTTTTCGGTGCATTGTTACTGGCCCCCACTGGCCTCGCCGTTTTTCTTCTTTTCTGCTATGTGCAGTTATTGTCTGCAATCGCCAGAACCTGACCGATCCTGGGATGCAGTATGTCAGTCACCGAGGACTTCAGCGACCGACCTCGGACTCGCCGGGGCGCGCCCGGGGCTCGGTGGCTGTCTGCCGCTCAGTGCGTGCGAGAAGGCAGCGAGCACCAGCGAGGGCGCAGTGGTCCAGTGCCTCCTTCATGGGGCACAACCTCGCCAGACCCGGCGTGCAGCTCTTCCTCTTCAATGTCGGTCGACCGCCCACTGGAGCCGGATGACCCGCGGCGGGCTTCCATGCGGAACTGTGCTGTTTGCGGGGGTCGTGGCTTCTGTTGATCCCGGCAGCCGCG
>JALJCO010011045.1:0-19118 GCA_023101725.1 Atherinomorus stipes | reverse complement strand
AGTAACATGCGAACCAGCTCTGGTAATAGCTTTTTGGCGGGGGGGGGCACAAACCCCACACCGTACAACAACCACGCTCCAGAGCTATTCATAAGGATGCGAGGGCAATTAGATAGCTGTCAGTGTCGATGCGAGAGCAGCTTTCAAGAAGTACAATGTGTGGTGTTGTGGAGAGATGAGATCTGTCTATAAAGCAGTGAGGGGATTTTTAAAAGGGGGGCATTACTATGTGTGTGTGCGTGAGTGTGTGTGTGTGTGTGTGTGTGTGTGTGGGGGGGGGGGGTGACACTACATCAGAAATGAATGAGGGGTAGCGATAGGAAAATTCTCTCAGCCGTCTCTGTTGCTCAGACAGGTAAGTTTATTTCCTGCACAGCCTTCACATGCCCAGACACTGGTGACCTTGTGGTTTCTATGGCAACACAAAGCACAGGCTTGCAGTCTTGTTTAAAATATGAAACACACAAATGCTTTTATAAAACAAATGCAAACATAAAGACACCCTCAGTAATTAAAGGTTCCTCCAAACCAGCAGGTCTCAGGAGGAACATGAGCTGATGCACTGATGCTGCTCATCCACGCTTGCAGCAGGAGGCCGGGATTAAATAGGGTCGGTGGAAGAGGGGTGCATTGTGGGGTTTTAGGGTCGTCATCAGTGCACGTGTGTGCACATGCATGACACTGACAGGTAAAATAGCGCTTTTCTTTATGTAAAAAAAAAGAACAAAAACTGCAGTATATGTGGAAAAGTAGGCATCAACAAGTAGTGGAAGCGTGTGATTGATCTGCTACATCATCGACTGACTGATGCCCTCAGCTCTCTCTGCTCTGACGGTAGGACCACCAGCTGATGATGATGACGATTTTCTGTACGGCGTTAGGCTGCAACTGAGGTAGAAGAACTTCTTACTATGAATGGATTTATTTATAGTGGCGAGCCCCTTCAGTCCCGCTGAAGGTAAATGAATTTCATATCATAAAGCCTGCACTTTAATGGTGTTTTATTTCAGAAAAAACAAGCAAGTCATCATTCCTGATGGATGATGTGAGATAAGTCCCTTACAGGTTTTCTGTTTTGTTTCTCTTGGACTGTTAATAGAGAGGGACGAACCTTCCCTCAGGTCTCCCGCTGGTTTCTGAGGATCTGAAAGTGAAGCCAGGTGGGCGTTCCCACCGCCGTGATTCGCTCGTGTGGTACTCCAGAGCTGCTGACACACGACCTGTGTGAGCTCGTCATAACAAACTCAGCAGCCACAACTTTGTTCTAACTGCTCAGGTTCACTTTCGGTTTGGTTTATTTCGAGCATTTTGCACACAGAAAATTAAACAAAACATAGAATTTATAGACATCAAACATAAAAACTCATAGATGCTCAAAAATGATTGGGGTGAGGTTTAAAACTTATTAGCACACGCTCCTTCACTTAAAGTATCTCTAATTTAGACACATGACACTTCCGATTCCGATTGGACATTATTTTCATATATTTAACAAGTTAAATATAAAACATGAACCCTTCTCAGTTCCCAAAATCTTTCTTCCAGTTTTTTATATCTGATGAAAATCATGTCTCTGAAATTCTTTCTAAAGAGACAGCTACTTGGACATTTCTTCGGTTCCTCCCTAAACTATTCCACCTTTGCAACGAAACTCAAAGACTTTTCCTCCCCACTTGAAGCCATTATTACTTTAAAATAAAAATTTCCTCTTAAACCACACCGTCCTTCCCCCTGAGTAAATAATCTCTGTATACATATTTACTGCTAAGTTATTGTTTTTTGTCCTGAACAGAATTTGTGCTGTTTGTACAAGTACATCCATGCACACCGTTTGACCATTTTAAACTAAAAAAAACACATAAAGACATAAAAACGAACAAAAACGGACTAACTTCAATGCACTTCAATGGTCGTTCAAGCAGAGAATGTCCGAGTGCATCGGGTTAGCTGTGCGCACTGTGATTGGCTCATCACGTTTGGGGGCGTGGTTTAGCCATACGTCAGTTTTGAGCTTCATCACTGTCGGGCTGCCATGACTACACATGGGCCCGTCCAGTTTAACTTCCAGTGACATCACGGCCGACCATGATTACCACTACTGCGCATGTGTGTCCAGGACAGAAAGGTAGACGGCAGTGGAACGTGCCGCCGCAGGTTTGAGAGGAAAAACAAGGATTACAAATTTTAAAAACCGATGCATCGACTATTAAATTAGTTGTCGACAAGTTTAATAGTCGATATAATCATGACTAATCGACCAATCGTGGCTGCCCTACTGCAGGCCTGTTTTTGCTTTGGTTGTCTCTTTCTGTATGGATGACTGACAGTGGGCACGGGGATGTGTTCGTTTTGTGTGTGTGTGTGGGGGGGTATTTTTCAGCTGTTTCTGTATACTGTTTATACATTCTGTATTGCAAAGCACTTTGAAATAAACATATTGAACATTAAACTTGTATATTTTGCACAGTTTCTCATCAGATATTTTCTTGTTAGAGGAGTTAACCATTTAATTTTCTACCATGTCCCACATGAATTTACTCTGACACAGTAACACATATCTTGACTTGGACTCTTCTGTAGTAATCTCACTAGCACTGGCTTCCTTTCAAAACAAGGTTACATACAGCCCTTGCAGTTGTAAAGACATACTAACTGATTGGGTATGTCCTTTCAGAGAGTAGGTAGAAGAAGTTTAAGAGCCAATAAGAAGCACTGATAAACCTTGTGATTTGGCTCAAAGCAGGTTTCCTCATCATCAGCTAGGTACGGTATGTATTTGTACGGCAGTGATTATAAACATGCAGTGCAAGGTCATCTGAAGTAAACAATTGTTAAGAAAAATATGTTATTGTTTGCTTTTACACATGCTGTGTTTTTTACATCAGATAACACTTCTAGCTTTAAAAATCAGTTCATTATTTAATTTAAATTCGACCTTTTTTTGGTCAAATTTACATGTGCTAGCCTCTTCCCTGTCTGTGACGCTGCCTGCCCTCCCCAGGAAAACATTTCTAGACCTGCCCATGAATGGTCTGAGCAGGAATTCGGATGACTGCAATCCCAGCTGAGTACCGGCCGGTGATCATGGACTTTGGGGACTGGTGTAGGCACAACCACTTGTGCTGAACACCAGTAAGACGACGGAGATGGTGGTTGACTTCAGGAGGACAGTACCCCATACACCAGTGAACATCCGGGGGGACAGACATCGAGATGGTGGACAGTTTTAAGTACCTGGGTGTTCACCTCAATAATAAACTGGACTGGTCCCACAACGCCGATGCTCTGTACCAGAAGGGCCTCCACCTTCTGAGGAGACTGAGGTCCTTTGGAGCGAGCAGGCCTCTTCTCAGAGCTCTCTCTGACTCTGTGGTAGCCTCCGCTATCCTCTACGCTGTCGTCTGCTGGGCCCCGAGCAGCACAGAGCAGGACGAAACTCAACAAGCTGGTCAGGAGGGCCAGCTCTGTCCTGAGCTGCCCTCTGGACTCTGTGGAGGAGGTGGGTGAGAGGAGGGTGTTAGCCAAGCTCACATCCATCATGGACAACGACTCTCACCCACTGCACCAGACTGTGGAGGAGCTGAGCAGCTCCTTCAGCCAGAGACTGAGGCACCATAAGTGTAAGAAGGAGCGCTCCCGCAGGTCCTTCATTCCCACTGCTGTCAGACTATAATTCATCTGTGTAGCTACCTACACGCAATCATTTTCTTATATTTCATATATATTTTTTCTTACTCCTCATTTGCACATTTCAATTTTAATTTTTTATCTACTTATTTTTATTTGCATTTGCATTTTCTAGACTGTATGTACTCCCCCCTCCCCCCTTTTTGTCTTTTGAAAAGCTGATGTAATCAGTGAATTTCTCCAGTGTGAGATAATAAAGTCTTATCTTATCTCATCCTACGATTCGTTGACTAGACTTAAAGTCTTCATAGTCTTTAGAAGCGGAAAGTCACAATATTTCATATTTATTTACTTTCATAACCTTTTTGTCACTGCTAAAAATTCCCCATTACTCAGATTCCAAAGTTAATGCCTGTAAATGATCATAAACATTATAGTTAAGAAGGATGAACATGTTTTTTGAGGATTTGTTTCACCATACAGACAGAACAGCCAGATGTCTGAAATTAACTCCTCTCGCTGAGATAAGGCTGTTTTTGGGATTTTTGCCCCCTGGAGCAGAATGCGGTGGTCACAAGCCTGAGCGCCCTCTTGTGACATTCACTCCTTGGCTCATGTCAGTCAATATGAACTAACACTTAAGAATATGTTAAATTGTATATATTTTGATAAGTTGCACTGAACTACAAGTCGCAGGAGCAGCCAAACTATGAAAAAAAGTGACTTATAGTCTGGAAAATACGGACTGTAGCATACATCATGGATATCGATGAGCTATTAGCTGTACCAAAGATATGTTTGTTTACAAACATAGATATGTTTGTAAACAAACATATCTTCACATATGAATCACTCTTAAGAGTACTTTAGAGTAGGGTACTTGCTCTGATACTGGCCTATTTGTCTATACTTGTACTCATCAAATACTCGCTCAGAACAGCACCCAATAACAGACGTCATGTGACTTGCTGTGTTTATGCTGCCATGCTGGCTTTGAGTTTGCGTCTCATTTAAAATAAGAAGATGCTTTTCATTACAGGAGGATAGATTAAATACCCTACTGTATATCGCCAAAAGTATCATCTCTCCTCTCTTGACCCACATCTGAGCTTCAGTAACATCCCATTCCTGATCCGTCGGGTTCAGGATGACGTTGGTCCACCTTTGCAGCTAGAACAGCTTCATCTTCTGGGAAGGTCGTCCACAAGGTTTAGGAGTGTTTCTGGGAATCTTTGACCATCTTCCAGAAGCACATTTGTGAGGTCACACTGATGTTGGACCAGAAGGCCTGGCTCTCAGTCTCTGCTCTGATTCATCCCAAAGCTGTTCTATGGGGTTGAGGTCAGGACTCTGTGCAGGCCAGTCCAGTTCCTCCACACCAGACTCTGCATCCAGGTCTTCATGGACCTGCTTTGTGGTGCACTGTCATGTTGGAAGAGGGAGGGGCCAGCTCCAAACTGGTCCCACAAAGTTGGGACATGGAATTGTCCAGAATGTCTTGGTATGCTGAAGCATTCAGAGTTCCTTTCACTGGAACTAAGGGCCAAGCCCAGCTCCTGAAAACACCCCCACACCATAATCCCCCCTCCACCAAACTTTACACTTGGCACAGTGCAATCAGACAAGTACCGTTGTCCTGGCAACCGCCAAACCCAGACTCCTCCATCAGATTCCAGATGGAGAAGCGTGATTGGTCCTCCAGAGAACGCCTCCACTGCTCTAGAGTCCAGTGGCGGCTGCTTTCCACCACTGCATCCACGCTTTGCATCGCACTTGGTGATGTATGGATGGATGCAGCTGGTCGCCATGGAAACCCATTCCATGAAGCTCTCTGTCACTGTTCTTGATCTGATCTGAAGGCCACATGAAGTTTGGAGGTCTGTAGTGATTGACTCTGCAGAAAGTTGGCCACCTCTTCTCACTATGAGCTTCAGCATCACTGATCCGCTCCATCAGTTTACGTGGGACGACCACTTCATGGCTGAGATGCTGTCGTTCCCAAACACTTCCATTTCCTTATAATCCAGCTGACAGTTGACTGTCAGCTGGATTATAAGAAAACTATTTCTGACTGGAGCGAGGAAATGTCACCACTGGATTGTTGCACAGGTGGCATCCTATCACAGTTCCACGCTGGAATTCACTGATTCCTGAGAGCGACACATTCTTTCACACGTTTGTAGAAACAGTCTGCATGCCGAGCTGCTTCATTTATACACCTGTGGACATGGAAGTGATGGAACACCTGATTCCATCATCTGGATGGGTGAGCAAACACTTTTGGCAGTATGGTTTATATCTGACCCATATCATGTCCCTGGGATACTTTTCAAAACGCTGGTGGCGGCCGGAGTGGACAATTTTCCTTCTCTCTCCCACCGGAGCTGCGGTACCACGACATACAGTACAGTTTCAGGCATTTTATTCAGGATTCATTTCGTTGATGGGAAGTTTCCTGCTAATTCTGCTTCCTATGCTTTCCAAGTATATTTTTGTTGAGCTGGTATAATTTTGACTTTGTAAAATTATGACAATTCTGATAAAATACAGCAAACCGCAGCTGCATCCGGCTGTTTATAAGCTTGTACCATCTTGTAAGCTTTTATTTCTGCTCTTGTGAAGTCTGACTGTCATTTGTTGAGGTGGTAAATGTCGCAGTAGTGCAGCAACATACTGGCATCACACCTGAGCAGCAGAGATGCTTCTATTTATTTAAAAAACAAACAAAAAGAAAGAAAAAAAAGAAAACACTTTCCACTTTTTTTCGATTAAGTACTCGGTATCGACAAGTACTCAAATGCAAGTACTCGTCCTTGGTCGGCAAAAAAGTGGTATCGGGACATCACCTACCTGCGACAGAATGGTAAGCTACGAGTACAGGAAGTAATCTCTGGGTAGTCCAGTTGTGATGGACACATCTCACACAGGCATGATAACATGACTGATAAAACTAATGTTGAGGCTCCAGTCAGTTACAGCTGTGTGAAAAAGTTTTGCCTCCTTCCTGATTTCTTACTTTTTCGCATGTTGGTCACACTTAAATGTTTCGGATCATCAAACAAATTTAAATGTGAGACAAAAATAAGACAAGTGAACAGAAAATGCAGTTTTAAAATGAAAATTTTTATTAGTAAGGGAGGATTAGTAAGGGCAATCACTTTTTCACGCAGGGCCATGGAGGTTTGGATTTCTTTTCCTCCCTTACTAATAAAAACCTTCATTTAAAAACTGCATTTTCTGTTTACTTGTGTTACCTTTGTCTCACATTTAAATTTGTTTGATGATCTGAAACGTTTAAGACTGGTACAGAGATGAAAACCATATTAATGCATTTCCAGTCTTAGACTCAGGTTCATACAGGAACGTCTGTAGAAAGCCACGTTGTCTGAACTCAGCATTTCTGTCCATCTTGTACGTTACTGGCTTCAACCCAAGTCTCCAGCAGTAGGTTATTAGCTGACTTTGGTTCTCGGTCTTATTCTAATACTATGGTGGTTTTAAACAGCTGTTTTGGACTTCAGCCATTATTTTGGTGAAGCTAATTAGATGCAAAAAAGTAAAGCAGTCTAATCCACAGTGTGATTCTCACAATCTGAAGAGGAGCAAAAGACTTTACTGTAATTGGTTCATTAGAACTGACTGAGGCTGCTGGATGTCTTAGACATAGAAGTAATCCATCTGGGCATCCACGTGCACGCTAGAAGGACGAATGTGGAAGTGTGCACTGCACATGCAGGCGCACTAATATTTCAATCAGGCTACAGGCTTTTGTGATTATAAAACCCTTCTAACCAGAGCATAACGGTAACTTTACTCCACATGCTCGCTCCTGTTCTGTGCATCTGTCTGCTCTTTCCCTGCATCACATCTGATACATATGAAAGGGTAAAGTTTTTGCCCATGTTGAGTGAATATGCCTCTGATTTTCTGCAGAAAGGGAGAAAAATTGTAAGACATTTACATAGTCTGCAGTGAGGCGAGACTTCATTTGTATCAGGCTGAAAAAGAAGCTCCGGATTCAGCTGTTCCCTCTCATGCACGCTCTCGGGTTATTGTTGACATCCTCCTGTGAATTAATTCAATTTGGGAGACAGCGTTAGCATTGATGAAACTGGGTTAGCATCGACGTTAGCATTCAGCAGAGAACAAATGTCATGATTACCAAACCACAAGCTGCAATCGCTAACCCCATTAAGACCTACGCCAGCAGCGCTAACCTTATTCAGAATGCATCTCGTCCAACCCTCTCACCATCCATACAACGCTAGCTAATTGTGCAAAGGGCTTTTTATATGAGAACTTTGTGACACGGTAACTTTTTAGTTTTATCCGGCTTAAGCGAGACGTCTTTTCCATTTGGGGGAAAAACAGCGTTTCACTGCCGTTTCCTGCACGTGCACATGTAAGTCCCAGAAAACCCTGCTACCGTACCACTGCATTCATCTCACTCCTTCATTTCCGACCAATTTTTCCTCATATGGTTTTTCTCTTTTCCTCTCCATTCTCTCCGCCTGCCTCCATCTTAGCTTCACATTTTTTACATTCAACATGATTTGCCATCACATCAGAATGACTGCTTTTCCAATTTAAGTCAAACCTCTCTGTCCCTGCTACCTTCATATGCCCATCTACATTCTCCTTACACTACATGTGCTATCAAAAGCTGTTTCTATGGTGCCGAACTGAAACAGACAGTGAAATAGAAATACAAAACAAGCCCCGCACATCTTCAGTGCAACACCAAGCATTCGTCTACAAACGGAGATTCACTCAAAGCAAAAGATGTAGAAATCATTTTTTAAAATTTCCTTCAATCCGATTACTCCTTTTTCATCATAACACTATTCTTCTTTTACTCACTTATTGCAATTTATTTACCAGCCTTAAGTCATGTGTCATGTTTGACTAGGTCATGATTTTTTTCTATTTTGTTCCTTTGTAAAACTCCCTCTGTGTCCAGTTTCTGTAAACTGGGGGTCATCTCGACAGCCCTTATAGTCATCTCAAAATATCTTCGTTTAGATCAGGGGTGTCCAGCTCCGGTCCTCGAGGGCCACAATCCTGCAGGTTTTCCATGTCTTCCTTCTCCAACACACACCTGACTCAAATTCATAGGCTTTTAGATTCATTTAATATGAGTCAGCTGTGCTGGTGCAAGGAGGCATGGAAAACCATCAGTGACAGCGGCCCTTGAGGACCGACTTTGGACACCACTGGTTTAGATCTAAAAATCCAACCTTGGAAAATGAAAATAAAACTAAAATAACAGTAACTAGAAAAGCACTCGGAGAGCGCAGACCTCCACCAAGCAGTTCCACTGCCTCATTTTTGTGTTCTGGATCATCGTATCCTGAATTTTCTCTGGATCCGGATCAACTTTGGAAACATTCTAGAACTCATCGAGATCCTTTCCTGTAATTTTTTTTACCAAACACTCGGGTCATTTGTACGGAGTTATACGGAACAATTCCAGAAATGTGACCTATCAGGGTGATGATGATGTAAGAGTGTTTAGGCGTTGGTAAGGAGGTCTGATGTTCACCATGGGGGGGGTCGGTCAGACACACAGGACTCGCTTGTACAGTTAACTGTCTTTACTGGTCACTCTGAATCACAACAGCACAGTAATGTAACAAACGACAGGCTTCCAGGTGGAATTGCAGGTAGTTCAGGTGAATGTGGATGGAAGTGAGTTTGGTCTATAAACACAGAAATACAAAGAAGCCATGAGGAACATTCGTTCAGCAAATAAACACATTCAAGGTGTTAATTATTACTATTAAATCCTTCCAGTTAGGACTAAACATGCATATGTGTTCAAGGCTAACAGTTCCAGTTACTGGCATGGAGCAGGTCAGCTAGCTTAATAGCATAAAAAGGCTCATGGTGAATGGAGGAAACTTCTGAATAAGCAGATCAGCTAAATAACATTAAACTAAATAGACATCGTGTTCAGCAGAAATACAACGAGTTACTTCCAGTTGTTCACAGACGCACACAGTTCACCATCTTCACCTGCTAGAAGTCTGTCCAACAGTCTTCTCTCCTCGTGCTCACTGCTGCTCACAAGTTTTATTTCTGCATCCTGACATCATGTGCTCAGTAGCAGCTGCACACTTCTGCCACAAGGAGGCGCTCACGCCTCATCAACAGCCTTTCCAACATGGCCGACCTCACAATGATTAAGAATCCTTCAGAACATTCCTGGATCCAGAAGCTGATCCGGATCACCACCAACATTTAATGGGTTCATCCTTGAACTGAGACACACGGCTGGTGGAGATTTCAGGTCAATCCGTCCAGAACTTTTTCTGTAAAGTTGCTGACAGATGGACGGACAAACCAACGTTACCAAAGACATTACCTCCTTAGGAGAGGTAATAATACTAACAATGCAGAGTGAAGCATCAACAACATCTTCTACCTAATTAAAGTTATATTCAAACATTGAGGAAAACATGAAATCACAAAACTGCATGTTGAAAACATCAGAGAGACGAGTCTCTACAACACCAAATCTCTTTGTCAAAAAAGCTTCCTTGAATTTCATTTTATATCGAGATAAAGGCAAGGAATCTGTTAATCAGTGCAAATTTGTATTTTTCCCCCCTTTGGACTCATACAACTGCTCATCACTCTGCCTCATGAGAACCATCACGCTAAACACGATGTCTGGTGTGAATAAACTTCTAATCTTCAATACTTTCCTTGGTGATCTTCAGTTGTGTGCTGAAGAGAAAGCAAGTTTTCCTCCACATTGTCCGTGAAGGCTGATGTTGTTAAATCTTTTCCACCTTCTGAGCTGTCACAGACAATTCCTGGGACAAGTTTTGAGCTTATTTCTAGACCTGGGATCATCAAATCCAGACCTCTTGGGCCAGTGTCCGGAAGGTTTTCAACATTTCTCTGCTCCAGCACCCCTGCCTCAAATTAAATGGATCTAACAACCAATGAAGTTCTGCACCATGACCCATTCCTTTCACTCAGGTGCGTTGGCACGGGGAAAACCTTGCGGACACAGACCCAGGCAGTCTGGATTTGATGATCCCTGGTCTAGAAGGTCACCAATGTTCCTGATTTTATTTCCGTTTCTGAAACACATTCAGTTTGGTTTTTACTTTTTACAGCTTTTCCTCTTTTCGTACTTTTATTTACCTCCACAGTCAAAGCTACACCTGAGACAACTGGATCCTCTCACACATGAAAACCTCTTTATGCTGGGAGAATTTTGGCCACCGATAGCCACCATACATTCACAATAGTGTTGGCATATGAAGTCATTGCTACATCCATCTTTACCACTAGATGAAATGAAAAATACTTTATTCATCCCAGAAGGGAAATTTCATGGTAATATAATAGTTTCTCTCCTACAGCAGAACTCCACCGCATCCTTTACTGCCAGATGGAAACCAGATCAACAATCATGGGTTGGACTTTACTGTAAAGGGTTTTTTTTTTTCAGCAAACCCTGAGGACAATAAAAACTTTTGAAACATGCAGATCAGTGCCATCACTAGTCAGACCAGGGAAATCTCTTTAATAACTGTCTGCCTTCTGTTCAAACATGCAGTAATTTCACTGCAACCTGCTGGCACACCTAGCATGTACTAGCAGCTCCAATCCGTTAACACATGCAGACTATTTGTAAAAGACTCATGATGAAGGTTTCACAGATCTGGCTAGAACACAGCAACTTATAAAATCAAACTCAGGTGTGAATCAGCTTCTCCTTCAACAGAGGAAAAATTCAAAGAAGATTTCAAAATCTTTAGCTTCAGATGCTAAAACGTGAGCAGCGTGAGCCTTGGACATCAATGCTGCAAGTTACACCTTTCTGTAGAAAGGCAAATTTGTGTGCATGTACCCTTAATCTTCCCTGAAAGTGGACCCCATGGCCTCCTTTGCAGAGCTGTTTGACAACTTTAAGTAATCTTATATGGAAGGAAGGAGCTCAATTTCTCTGTCTGACACTGAATCGGCACACCCATCTCTTAGCTGCTCTCTGTAATGTGATTTACCAGCACTGTGATTGGATTACAAGCCTGACATTCTTGCTCACGCTAGAAAATACATGTTCATTCATTTGCTGTACAAACACATACATGAAACGAAGACACACACGAGTATTTCATCTAAAAAAACAGTTTGGATTGCTGTTTAGCATCTATAGCACAGTTATTAAGTAACAAATTAATCTCTTTGGAAACATCTCTGTCCCTCCACCTGAAAACGACTAAAAACTGGAATGTAATTCCAGATTTGTTGAATATCTTTAAACTCGAATGCATGTTGGAGTTCACAGGCGCAGAAGCAGTGTGGGAGGCCAGTTCAGCTTTGATGTGGATTTGATTACATGCTGCTCTTCTTTATTACACAAACAAATGAAAATCTGCCCTATCTGAATAATCCTGCTGTGCTTCTTCGCACATATGCCTTATTCATTTGTATACATGAGAAATATGTGAGTGTGAAACAACACCCACGTGCTCACCTGCAATATTTACCAAGTACCATGGCTCATGTTGTTCTGCAGTTCTGGGATACAACTTCACTGGGACCCATAATTCACCAGACTGCTATGCCAGTATGTGATCATATGAGTATTTTGTTTTGCATTAAAACTATTTACTGTACTCTCCATAAAAAACTATTTCTGACCCACACAAAAAAGAGCAAAGCCAATCGATGGAGCCAAGAGACATTTCAGGGATGACAGTGACTGCAGTGCAGGAAAGCTTCGTCCAGCCTCAGCCTCTATCTCATCTACTACAGTCTCTGCCTCACTCCTGATATAACGATTAGAGACAGTTGCATGTACACTAGTGACTTGTGTCTGACCCAATTATCTTTGCCGAGCGTCCTTCTTGCATATAAACATAAACAATTTAACATATTGGAACAGCACAAGCTTAACAAGACACACACCAATTGGAGAAATGAAACAAGAGCGATTTGGAGACAGCTTGTTACAGGCACATCTTTCACCGCCTCTCTTCTGTTGCTCTCCCTCTTTTTACTCCTTTGATACACTGTTCTTGGCATCCATCCTCTCTCTGACTGCTTGTCAGGGGAAGAGTGGCAACCATTTGTATTTTTCTGTTAATACGGGTAAATGCGTGCACACTTGTGCAAGAGTATGTGCCTCTCTGTGGCATGTGTTGTTTTGTAAGTGTGTGCATCCATTCGAATGTGAAGCTATTAGTGAGCACTTCATCCAAGCATTGAATCAGCCCCCAGGGCCGCATAAATAAGCGTTCTGCAGATTTAACATGGTGCACCCACAGAAAGAGGCAGATGCATGAAGAGCATCTGCCAGTCAACTTATGATCAAATGCTTTTGTGTATTTGTGTGTGTGAGAGAACCAGCTAGAAGCCCAACAGATTCATGGCTGGAATCAGTTTTCTGAGTCATCATCACGATGCACTGAAGGTTTCCCCCATCGATGTTGAGAACCACGGGGAGCTGCTGGCCGACGAACAGACGCAGCGAGACTCTGAGGTAGAAGCTGAGTCACCACACGCCCACGTCTGTCTGCTTTTGTGCTGATTAATAGCTCTGATCACAAGTTCAGCAAATGCATGAGCATGTGCCGCTCTGTAATGCCGACTCTTTTTTATAAATCCCCGGTGAAACAAAAGTGAAAACTGACTCATGAAACTAAAGCTCATAGAAACCTGCATGGTGCACATTGAAATCATCAACTCAAACATGGATGGCATCAATCTGGGGCCTGTACCTTCTAGAAAGGATTCTTAATTATGACTGTTTTGCTGGCATGAATTGTGTGTGTTTGATGTTTTCATCCTTTCTGTTTTTCGTGGAAAGAGACATAAAAATCCATCCATCCATCTTTTGGCACAACAATTTGCTGCTCTGAGGACTTTCCTCTTTCAAAAAGACGTTTCTGTCACTTCCGTGTTTCTCTGATTGGTTTTCTCCAGTTCAGTTTGTTCCTGGTAGTCCCGCCTCTCGTCTCGGATTGTAAATCAGTTTGTAATGGAGGGAACCCAGACCGACTTGCTGTGTATCTCATGCATGGTGTTACACAGGCTGGTGTACCAGATTAGGGTTGGCTAGACACCAGGGATACAATCTCTACAGCACATCTGCTCCAAAGCCTGGTTCTAGTGGGTCACACCTGAAACAAACAGTTGCCCAGACCACCTTAAAGGGGAACTTCGTTTTTTTTTAATCTGGATCTATTTTCTAACATGAAATGTGTTTAATTACTCACCCAGACAGTTTTGGTGCAACTTGAATTCCTTCGGGAGATATTTAGATTTTAATCGTGACAAAAGTGTCCATGTGACATCACAAGTGGTCGGAGTATATCCTGGGTACAAACAGCAGGGGGAAACGTGCTTCATGTCAAATCTTCAGTGTGAGTGATGGTGCGGTGCCCAAACCCCCCTCTGGAGGTGGTCTGCAATGTTTACTTGGTTCAGAACAATTGCATAATTTACCCATCTAATGAAGATGTAATGACATGTGGGAGGACAAAGGAGGGCCCGGCGGGATTTGATCGCCAGACTCCCGGGTGAAAGTCATGCTCGCTGACCATTCAGCCAAAGGGACATCCCTGTGGCCAAGTAGCCAGGACGCATGATCACTCAGAGGCATAGTGACAGGACCGCCAACCGCCACAGACATATCAATATACGCTGCCTACTAGAAGCCCTGCGCCCGCTCGAAAGCGCAAAGAAAGGAGAAACAACATGGCTTCAAAAGCATGATCAGCAGCTCTTGTTGCAGTCTTGAGCTCAGCAGCTTCCACAAGCTCACCATCAGGCAGTTGTTGGAAAACTGTGAAGGTACAAAAGGCTCATCATCAGCATGTTTGGGTGGACGTCAAACAGCACGAATGGCTGTTAGCGCCTCCCACTGGACTGGAGGGAAGCAGATGCTGTCACTTACACAAATGTGGTCACATGATGTGGGGCACAGTGGCGTCTCCAACTTTGCAAGTGTGACCAGAGGCCGTTTGTATGAGACTTTTGACGCCCAGTGTGTTGAAACAGGATTAAACCAATCGTGCCAAGAGCGACCCTGCACTAACTGAGAATTGGGAAACAGATCAACTGGTAACTTTACAAATTTGCCTTTCAGCTCAGCTCTCAGTTTTCACAATGCTAGCATCTGCGTAGCAGCAGACACTGAGCCAGTCCCCCGTCAATCTCCCGGTGGAATCTCCAGAGTGGCCAATTCACCCTTTTTTTTCAAGCGCCACGACCTCAGGCTAAAGGTGCAATTGTGCATTCCAGTTGTCCTTGGAACTTGTTTTCTGAAGTAATTTTTGCCAGAGCTGTGAACTTGTAATTCGCAGAGGACCCTGAGAGTCTAGATTTAAAGATGGCTGTGCCCAGTACCATTGTTGTCTTTGTTACACTTCTTTCTAACATATTTTCTGTCCATTAAGGCTCTCGTGTAAACAACACCAAGTTGTTATTCATTATTACATCACCAAAATTAACTAGTGTTATCATAGTGACATTATTACATCTTTGTTTTTTCTAGCTTATACTGCAATTGCAGATGTTTACAAGTTGGCTACTCTTGAGGCGTCTATTTTTTCTGAGTTGGTTCAGCTGGAACGGCAATCACCTCGTAATCACCAATTCGCATCCACTCGGGTTTCCAAAACAACTGGACCATAAATTCTTGTCCCATCTGCTTCACACTCAACTGGAAACAGGTTCAGTGTCTGTTGCAGGTCACCACTTTATTAAACCAATAGGACCACATCATCTGCAAAAAGCAAAGATGCAATCCTACACCAACTGTACTGGAAGCTCAATCTCCACCTGTTGATTGCATCTAGAAATTCTGCAGTGTGGTGGTGGACCTGGTTTTTTTCTTTTGTCTGTGTCTTTGTACGATGGCAGAGGAAACTGAGCAGCTGCTTGGCTTTATTTGCTCCACAAGGCCAGAGAACGACGTTATCGAGCATCGCTGCACCATTTCTGGATTCATGAGATTGTTCAGAGGTGTTCTGCGTTTGGTGGGTTCCACCGTTACTCCAGGATATTTTTACACCGTTACTCCAGGAGCTGCACGCTGAAGATGGGCACAGTTTTCATTTGACTCGACCCAGTTTAATGACCTGCAGTCCTGCATCGGGAAATCATTATAAGCCCATTAAATCCCATCTGCATAGCAGGTTGCCAACCCACTGACTTCCCAACCCAGGACCGGACGCAGATCACGTTTATCCCCCACCGTCTCCATGAAGAGATCCCCCGGGGTCTCCTGGGTATTTCTCAATCTGTCAGAAAATGTGTGTGTGCGTCACAACAGTGTGACATACCGAGTCTCTCTGATAGGTTAACGCCTTGCGTCAATGCTGCAAAAGTTCAGATTTTCCAACTCTGGTGTTTGACGCGCGTAACGTGTGTCAGGTGCGTCCAATGCCAAAACGCTCAAAACATGCTGCACCCAACGCGCAAAATGTGCCGTAGACTTTTCAACGCCTCCTGGAAGCGCGTCGGCCTTCGACTTTGCATGTAAACCTGATGTCCTTGATGCGACGCCCAAGTCGCGTTTGGTCACACAGCATTACTGCCAACGACGCAGACGAAGCTCTCACTCTGGTTTAATAAGCACCTGATGATAATTCAAAGGAGTCATCACCTGGAAATTGCATCGTTTGTTCTTTATCAAAATCAGAATAGCCCACAAGTGTGCGCTCTCCATGACTCAAGCTTTGATTCTGCTCCTTTCTTTACGTAACCAAACAAGGCTATGCTACACTATGATATGCTATCTGCCTCACCCCCCACTCCTTTCCCCCACCTGTAATCACTTGCTCAGCTGCTGTGGCACCGCCATCACTGAGGACTTATGCGAAAGATGTTTAAACGGCACTCTCATGTCAACTGTGCTGTTTTTGGTGGCCAAAATCAACACAGTGTTTTCAGTGTCCCTGCATCTGCGGACTAAAGTACCAGAAACTAGTTGATTAAACTTTTATTCAACAACAACAGGGATCCTGCTGCATCAACCCTGCGTTTGGAGGGAGGGGTGACTCCAGCTGGCAGGGACTAACCTACAGTGTAACTGGTGAGTCTCGCTGCCATAATGCCATATAAAAATAATATCCTAAAATAACAGATTTTGTTTAAACAAATTCCACTGCCTAATATTTTCAGTATATGTGAATTTGTGTCTATTTGTTTATGAGACAAATGCTTATTTTTGGAGCAAAAAATAATATTTGCAATTGTTTTGTTTTTTGTTTTTTTCTGCTTGTGATGAAAGAAAGTCAACAGCAGTCAGCTACAGTTTCCACCCCTCATGCACACATGACATTCTGTTATTGATCATAGCCAAAGCTACTAGGCTTAATTAATTGCAATGCTTGATAGCCAATATTAATCCACTCCTTCACATCAGGAGGAAGCCAGTGACCAGTCAGTAACTACACTTTAGTTTATATTCACCAGCCTGATTTAAAGTCCTTGGGGAGGTTTTTGATACACATGTACAAATATAAAATAAACATGAACTCCTACCCTCACCATCCAGATGAAGTCTGAACTTCATGAAGCATGAAGTCTGCATGCCCATACAGGGAGGAAGGAAGTCATTTGTAACGCAGTGGATAGGGGATCTCACAGGCTTTCACGTGATGAATAATTCACAGTCACACACTATGGGGTTAACTCGGTCACTTCAACAATGCATACGTGCACGAACCCAGGCCTGTATGCATACCAAACAGTCACACACACCATACATGAGCATTGATGCATATGTGAAGCATTGCACATGTAAAACCAAGCATGCTAACACACATGCACACCATGCTGTCTGTTCACAAAGACAGCATCAAACTCCAGTTGCTTTATTTCCTGTGAGTCAATATTTTCTTGGAAGGATAGCTGATGTGACCTTTGACCTCAGCTTTGTTAGGTCAGCGATTTTCACCACAGAAATCGAGTGACTCAGGACTTTTCTGCTTGTTGCTTAGTAACAGAGTACAGTGACCAAAAGAACCCCCTAAAAAACAATGAGAACAAAAATCCTCATCTAAATCCAGACATTTCTGGCTAGCTGTAATATAACAATGACAACCTGAAAAAAAAAAAAAAATCTAATTTATTGGAGAGGGTTCACAGCACCAGTCGACCTTTTTTTCTTTCTTTTTTTTGTCATTCTTCTCATGGAAGTTTTGATGTATTTCCCTGTATTGTCAAAACTCTTCTTCATTCATCACATTAACATATTATCCCTGCTGAGGTACATGAGAGGGGAAATGGTATCAGAAGTGGCAAGTCCCAGTGGGGGTGGATGATGTAAAAAAAGAAGGAATGAAAGAAAATGGGCTGGATCTATTAAAGGTTTGCGTGTATAAAAACATTAGAAATCTCATTGCCAACACGACTGTATAGACTGCCGGCTACAAACAAACGTGTCGTTTTATTATAAAGTTCGGTCCTTCACCGCGGCGAATCGGTCGTTTTGATCCACTTCTTCCTTAGCATCACTTCAGTCTGGAATGAAAACTTGGCATTGGCGTTTATCCGATTTACAAAGTTTAACAGAGTAGCAGCTGGCGGACTACTGTTAGCAGGCTAGCATTAGCCAGCTTGATGATGTGCCTAACTTTGTGCGGCTGAAAACACACAAGCATCTGAAAGCGTCTCCTTTCTTGGCAGTCCCCAGTTGTTCCACTGGAAACGGGGGGGTACAGACCCAATTTTCAGATGTTTGTGTGTTTTAAGACACACAAAGTTAAGCACGTCGGTAAACGCTAGCTGGCTAATGCTAGCATGCCGGTGTTGTGCCCCACCGGCTACAAACAAACATGCTACGTTGTTTTATTATAAAGTTCGGCCCTTCACTCTGGTGAATCGCTTTGATCCACTTCTTCCTTAGAATCACTTCAGTCTGGAATCCGTGAAAATTTCAGTAGGGTTGGCCTTTATTCACGTTATCTACAAAGTATAGCAGGGACATTGAACTGGGCCGGAAGTGGGCCGTCTAACTGTTTCAAACCGGAAGTTCGGAACACGGAAGCATGATAATCCCCCATTACCGCGGCCCGATAACTCCATATAAGGACACGACTTCCCACGCATGTCAGAAGGTGTTCATTCGGAAAAATGACGGAAGACGGAGAAGAGAAAGTTTCCCAGTTCAGAGATGGAGGTTCTGACTGAGATGTGAGCAGCAGAGTTAAAGGAGGTAAAAGCCGAGCAGAGGAGGATAAATCACCAGAGCTGGAAATGCTGCTGGTCGCACTGTTACAGAAGTAAAAATAAAAAATATTTGATCCTATGATGGCGTCAAAAAGACGTCAAACAAAAGCAAGACAGCCACTGAAAACTACTGGTGGAGAGCAAGAGGTGAAATATGTGATGGAAATGCTGAATATGAGTTTCCATCAACCAACACAGCCACACATTCTGCACATCCTCTTAATACACACACGCACACACACACACACACACACACACACACACACACACACACACACACACACACACCC
>JALJCO010011044.1:0-66390 GCA_023101725.1 Atherinomorus stipes | reverse complement strand
GACAGCTTAGGGTCTATTGTGGACGTCGAGCTCGTTGGTGCAGGTCAGCTGGTGCCCATTAAATCACAGGTCCAGCTGTGATGGAGTCCACTTTCTTGAAACCATCATGAATTTGCACTTTGCTCGTTCAAAGGTGGTCTCCCATCGGTTTCCCCAGATGTATATTTGTCGGAGATCCCGGTTCAGGCTAGCCTCCACTTCAGCCCTTTGTGCTGGAGATCTTACGCGTACATAAACGGTTGAGTCATCAGCGTACATGTACAGTTCATTCTCACATGCTTCGACAAGGTCATCAATAAAGATGGAGAATAGGAGGGGACCAAGGATTGACACAATGTAAACAGTGAATTTCTTCTTCTACGCTTGCATTATTGACATGAGTAGGCATGAACGCCGAGTGGCATGAACGCCGCGGCTTCCGTTGTGTCGTGAGCTCTCATGGTCATACTTCGTGGCAGTTACATAGATGTTAAAAAAGTGCTCCAGAATCTTGCTCAGCATGAGGGCGAGTAGAAAATAAATGCACATCATTCTGTGGGTGTACTACTCCTTTAAGATCAAACCCATCAGCCCTCAGGTTGTTTGCACATCTGGTGAGTTCACTGGCAAACATCCAAAACCTGCAGGTCGGTGGACCCTGAGGACCAGAGTTGAAGAAGACTCCTTCACTTTTTCACTACTTTATGTTCTTTCTGATGAAGTCCAGAGGATTTCTTGGACATTTGACAACGATAGTGGATATATAGTTTTACCCTTCTACTCTGCTTATGAGGAAAAATCTCATCGGTTTGGAGTAAAATCTGCGGCAGATGTTCATTTATCAGACGAGTAAATTCATTCATCTGTTTGTTTTATTGATGCACACTTGGGTTTAAGTTAGTGGAAAAGATTATAGACGCATTTCTGTCTGTGTGATCCCTAATTTCATCACAAGCAAGTAGAAATAAACACCAAGGGGAGAAAAAAGGTAGAGGGTGAGAGGATCCCAAAACTAATCAGCTGTTTCATGAAACCTGAAGGAGCTGAAGCATGGAGAAAGACCGAGGCCACCGGCTCAGACCAGGCTGGTGGACGGCATGCTTTCTGAGCAATCAGCCACATTAAAACAATCAGAGCTGTCGCATGGACTGCACAGGGCCTCAGGCCTACAATCCTGCTGTTTCTTTCTGTTTTTCAATTATTTTTTAGATAAATACATTGATTAGGCTACATATACTGTCAGTTCCTGGCTACAAGTTGCTGTGCTTTGAACACTGCAGCTAATTCATGGCTTGTAATGGGCAAATTGGTTTTATGAGGAGGGACATCTGATCTTTCTCATTTACGATGTCTCTCATACTGTACTTCTCAAGCCCTAAACATCAAACCTGCCCATAGCGTTAAAATTGCTGCTGTATGAGGGGTCTTGATGTTTAGTTGGCAGAAAATGCAAAGTACGGATGAGACTCCCACTTTAGAAGCTTCAGATCAGTTCTGACTGTGATAGAAAGACCCGATATTAGTCACATATGGGCAAAAAAGTCAGTTTTGCTGGCAGTGTGACCCTGAAAGGATCTTTAGAGATGGCCATAATAACAAACTAACAGCCTTTATATTGAACTGTTGTGAAAAATGATACTTTGAAGAACGAAAACTGTCTGACCAAAAAATAAGTTGCCACCAAAAAAAAGGGTCACACACATATATCTAGTTGGACCTCCTTCATCTCTGATTCATCTCCATCTGCTTCTGCAATGTCATATTTATCTCCTTTCAATGTTGCACCAATTTTTCTCCAAGATTATTGATTGATGACAGGAAAGTCGGACCTCTAGCAAGTCCCAGAGGTTTTTAGTGGGGTTCAGGTCTGAACTTCCTGATCCACTTTTTTACAGTCTGAGCCTCCTGAATCCTGGTGATGCCATCTTGCAATATGGTCGTACCATCAGGGAAGATGGAAAAATCTGCTCATTCAGGTATCAGCTGACCTCATTCTTTGGGCAAATAATATTGCTGAACCAAGACCTGAACCTAGACCTGAACCTAGACCTGAACATAGACCTGAACCTAGACCTGAACCTAGACCTGAACCTAGACCTGACTAGGACTGCCACGATCAGTTGATCAATTGACTAATCATCAATTATCAAAATATAGTTGCGACTACTTTAATAACCAGCTATTCTTTGTAGTTTCTAAGCTGTTTTTCCTCTCAAAATTGCCACTGTACCTCCTGCTGCCTTGTCTGCCTTTCTGTCCAAAGCTTTTCTTGAATTGTGTATTGACATAAATAAACACACACACCCAAACGCGTCAAACATTTGGACGCGTTTTTCCATCAGATTCAACAAGAAAGTGTCCGAACTTTTGACTAGTACCGTAAATATACTACAGTTCACATATGATCTGATTCGTCAACTAGTCACCAATGTAATCGGTTAATAGTTGATTATCAAAATAATCATTTGTGGCAGCTCTGGACCTGAACATAGACCTGAGCATCTGCAGCAAACCCAGATCATAGACATCCACCCCAGGCTTGTACAGTAGACAGACATGATGCTGCATCGCTTCATCCTCCTCTTCTAACCTTGACGCTCTATCACTCTGGACCAGATCTGGACTCATCAGACCACATGACCTTCTTCCATAGCTCCAGAGTCCAGTCTTTCTCCCCTTACCAACCTAAAGCCTTTTTCTCAATTAGCTTCACTGGTTAGTGGGTTTCTTCTGGTTCCACAGCTGTTCAGTCCCTTGAGTTCCTTCACATTGTGTGGAAATGTTCTTACTTTCACTGCTGAACAGCTCTGAGTTCTACTGTTGTTTTTCTTCCATCTGATTTCACAAACATGAAGTGATCCCAGATCCCTGGGTGTTTTTCTCACCACATTTCTTCCTGGATGGCGATGGGTCCCCACTACCCTTCTAGTTTTAAAAATGTGTTGGACCGTTCTGAACCCAGTTCTGGTAGTTTCTGTCTCCTTACATGTTTTCTCTGCTTAATGCCGATTATCTGACCCCTCTGAAACAGAGTAACATCTCTTCCACAACCGCAGGATGTCTTTCCACGGGTTTTTTTTTTCAAATGAGAGGACTGGGACTTCCCCAGTACCTTTGAAGTCTCTCAAGCAAATATACAAAAATGCGTCCTTGTTGTACGTACTGGTTATTGTATTTATTTGATGCTTGTGTCAGCGCCGCAGTTATTTACATCATATCAGCCTCGGTCTTTGTTGAACAAAAGGAGTCTAACATATTTTCAGCATGGACTCTTGCTGGCCTGTAGATAAGCCTGTCGGCTCAAGTGAAACATCAATCACAAGCTAATAACAATGGCTCCGTTTTAAATTGAATTACGTGAAATATTTACGCAGTGAGTTTTGAGGCAGAATATGTAGAAGATGAAACGTTTTCGTTGATAATTTCCTCGGTTGACATTTCTGTAGTTGATGTTTGCAGAGTTATGAACAGACTAGGAAGTGATCAATCCAGACCTGCATGAAGGTCCATCCTAAGACACTTTTGCAGAGGTAGAAAACTTAGATTTCTGTTGTTTTAAATGATGTGAAAGCAGTTTATTGGCATTTATCATGTCATGAGGTATTTTTGGACTATTTAACTGGATTGGACAATCATGACTTTTGTTGATGTAACAAGACAGTTTATCAGGATGTCATCAGTTACTGGACTAAAAAGAGGTTTCAATTATTCCTTTGAATTGGTAATTTTCTGGTTTATTGTACAATTTTTATTCATTTATTTGTCCTTTCTAATTTCTTTTAGCAGGCTTGAGAAAATGTCAGTCTAAAGATAAAATGTCAGTCAACTGTGATACAACCCAGAAAGGCTGGGACACTTTATGTTTTGAACAGAATGTAATGATTTATACATCTCATAAACCGAGAATTTAGCACAGAAAACAAATCAAATGATGGAAGCGAGATATTTTACTATTTGATGAGAAATTTTAGCTCCATATACACCACCTAGCCCCCCCCCTTCAATATTTGGTTAATCTTTATCTTTGATTACGACAGCATTCTCTGTGCCATTGTTTCAGAAGCTTCTGCAATGTCAGCAGATTTTTCACCAAGACTTTGCAGTGATGATTGTAGTGTCTGACCGTAGTGAGTTCATCCTCCTCTCGTCTTACCCTGATGCTCCATCACTCTGGAACAGGGTAAACCTGGACTCATCAGACCACATGACCTTCTTCCATTGCTCCAGAGTCGTATCTCTATGATCTCTAGCGAATTGAAACCTTTTTTTTACAGTTAGCTTCACTGATTAGTGGTTTTTCTTATGGCCACACAGCTGTTCAGTGCCAATCCCTTGAGTTCCCTTTATGTGGAAATGCTCTTACTTTCACTATTAAACTTAGCCCTGAGCTCGACTGCTGTTTTTCTTCCATTTGATCTCAAATGTTTAAGTGATCGCCGATCATGATCATTCAGGATGTTTTTCCGGCCACATTCCTTCCTGGAAAACGATGGGTCCCCCCCTCAGTTTTTAATCATGCGTTAGACAGTTCTGAACCCAGTTTTAGTAGTTTCTGCATCTCCTTACATGTTTTCTCTGCTTGATGTTTCCAATGATCTGACCCTTCTCAGACAGACGAACATCTTTTCCACCACCACGGATGTGTCTGTCCGCATGGTTGTTTAGGAAATGAGAAGCAACTCATTGCACCAGTTGGGGTTAAATAACTTGTTTTAGCTAAAAGATAATCGACCATGCAGTAATTATCCAATAGGAGGCTCCTACCTGTTTGCTTAGTGAATCCAGGTATGGACTTTTTTATATTTTTATTTGTTCAGGCAGTGTATTAGTCCGTATATTACATTGTGCAGCCCCCCGTTTAATAATGTCTGTAAACGTCTGGGACTGAGGAGACCAGCTGCTGGACTTGTAGGAGGGGAATGTTGTCCCGCCATGATGTCCATGCCATTTTCACCCATCTGACCACAGAACGGCATTTTAACTGAGCTTTGGTCCAGAGAAGACAGATGCTGGTTGTTTCTGGAGATGTCAGAGCTCATTTTCTTTCAGGCGTTTCATTCGTTCCCAGACAGCAGGAATCTTCTGTGGTTTTTATCATACCTTTCAAGGTTTGGGTTTGAAAGTAAGGGAAATTTTCCAGAACCGCCAGGAGCCATCCACCACCTCACCCAGACTTCAGGTTCCCTTACATTCTGAGACAAGTGTACAAGGAATGTAAAATAACCTCAGTAACCAATCAGATTCGGATCAGAAAGGCTATGTAAAGCACATTTATCTATTTTACATCTTTTCAGTTTATTTCCAAATGTTTATTTCAAATAAGGCTACTTGTCTGCATTTTCATCACATTCCCTCTAATTTCTTGTGTCCACTCGTGTCTCTGGCATTCACCAATGACAGTGTTTCCACAGTGACTCAGTCGTGGTGGCCGCCGTTATCGTTGTTATCAGCGTCAAAATGCAGAGAATGCTTGTTTTACAAAAACATCAAAATCCAGAAGCAGTAGAATACTTTGCTGTCTGACAACTTCTCTGCACGTGAATGCAGCATGCAGAGAGGGGGGCCTAATTAAACACTCCCAGTGCGGCGCACTCGGACCTGGTGTCAATCAGCCATAAAAGGCTTTGCAGACGTCATAAATAATCAGGACAACATGTTTTTTAGTGGATTGGTTACACCATCAAAGCACCTACAGTCGTCCTTAAAATTGTTCATACTAGGGATGTACGATATTGGAATTTTGGCCGATATCCGATATGCCGATATTTTAAAACTCATGTGGCCGATAACTGATATCAATACTGATATTAAAGCTGAAAAAAATAAGCAGTCATTGCAAACAGCAGTTTTGTTATCCGTTTCCGACACTTTGAAAAATAGGGGTGGGAAAAAATATTGATACATTGAAATATCGCGATATCAAATAAATATTTAAAAACGCAGCATCGATCTATTTTACTTACAAAATCTCGCAAGATTTCATCGTTCTGTTAAAAAATCTCAATATTTATTGAATTCTCGTGAGATTTCGTAACAGACAAGTGAAATATTGCGAGATTTTGTTAGTAAAACTGATGGATACTGCGTTTTTAAATGTCAATATGATAAAATCTCATGAAATTTTTGTGAATTCTCTTGAGATTTCATAACAGAACAATGAAATATTGTGAGATTTCATTATAGTAAAATAGTTCAATACCATGTTTTTAAATGTCAGTATGATAATATTGCGATATTTTAGTGTATCAATATTTTTCCACCCCCTCATCTTTAGAAGTGTTAAAGTCTGTAAAAAAGAAGTTTTGAAGAAGAAGAAGAATTTTTTTTTTTTTTTTTAAACAGCGGGCTGATCGGTTAAATATCGCTTAAACATCGCTTGTTTTATTTTTTGTTTGTTTTTCAATATTTCTGTTGAACCATATTTCAAAATCAATGTCATGATTTTCTCCCATTTTTTTTTAGCATTACTTTTGTCCATTTCAACTCATTTCACTAAACTGTTTTTTTCCATCTTTACTGGGAGGGCATGTAAGCTTTCGGCCCATGCTGTATATTGTTACCATGTTTGCCTCAGGGATAAACATGACAAGAAAATAATTCAGCTAGGTTTTTATAGAATATATATTTTACATAAATATGACACCATATTGTTTTTCAGATATTTCCTGTGATAAATCATAAATAAAATGAATAAGAACACAAATACTATTGAAAATAAGGAAGAAAAGCATTGCTGTACATGTCTGAGAAGGTAAAATGTTCCCTGTGGGGAAAAATATGTCTCTGTTAATTAGAATGCTTCAGCGGGATAATACGCTATCATCTACTGCTTTCAGCTCTTGCTCTTTATAACCTGTTGAAAGATATGAAGTAGCTGAATTATAATTTATTGCTTTCATGGTGTGTGCTGCTGACCTTTTGGCCAGGTCACCCTTGCAAAAGACATGTTGATCTCTAGGAGTCTACCCTGGTTAAATAAAGGTTTAATATGAATAACAATGATGATATAAAACATCTGGCCTCTGCTTTTAACCTGTGCGGATTGCACGGTCTGTTTTTAATGCAGCGCTGCCTGAAGGCCCTCAGATAATCCACATGCAACACAGATTTTCACAGAGATTCCTCCTGATTCTCTTTAATCTGGAGATGATTCACCATCCATCCATTTTCTATACCTGTTAGTCCAGCTCACGGGGGAGGGGATCTGTAGAATCTGAGCATCTGCCTCTCTGAGGTGCTCTTTCCAAACCGGATCATGCTTCTGATCTGTTCATAAATGACCTGATTAGATCCAGCTTGCTCCTTCAACTGTTTCTATATAATACAACTTGCTTTGACCTGCTTCTATTTAAACTTTTTAAAAGATGTTTTACTGCCATCAAATTTCAAAATGAGATTTTGTTCCATGAAATAATAAAATGTCTCATTTCCAGCATTTTATATCTTCAAAAATTTACTTTGAGGAACACTTTTCTGAACTTGTTCCAGAACTTTGTGAACTTTGTTGCCAATTAAAATCTCCTCCAATAATGAATTTTCCAGCCTTTTGTTCCAACTCCTAACAGATGTGTTGCTGCCATAGATTCATGGTGTGCTAATATTTTTCATGAAATGACAAAATGTCTCAGTTTCAGCATTTTATATCTTTAAAATTTACACTGAGGAACATTTTTCTGAAGTTGTTCCACAACTTTTAGAGCCAGTTTGTCTCAGATTGGTGAACCTCTGTCCATCTTTCCATCTGAGAGACTCTGAAATTCCCCTTTTATACCCAGTCATGTTACTGAACTGTTGCCAATTAAAGTCTCCTCCAATCATTAATTTTCCAGCCTTTTGTTGCTGCTGTTCCAACTTCTTACGTGTTGCTGCCATAGATTCATGATGTGCCAATATTTTCCATGAAATGACAAAATGCCTCAGTTTCAGCATTTTATATCTTCACAGACCGTGGATAAACCCACTCGGGTCCCTCATATACAGCCAGAATTTAACCCTTTGGGGCCCCACATGGACGTGCTGGCTGGGTTGTACCCAGTCATGTTACTGGACTGTTGCCAATTAAAGTCTCCTCCCATTATTAATTTTCCAGCCTTTTGTTGCTCCTGTTCCAACTTCTTACAGACGTGTTGCTGCCATTAGATTCACAATCAGCTCATATTTTCTATTAAATTGTAAAATATCTCAGTTTCAGCAATAGATTTGTTGTTTTAATTCTGGGAGTAAAATCTGTGCTGGTGAGATTTGGGAATCACTGCTTTGTGTTTTGTGAGCATATCCGGAGCCGAGCTTGTGTTTCGTCCGTTAACCTGCCTCTCTGGTCTCCAGGTGTTAATGATGAAGCTCGTGACTGAGCTGCTTGAGCAGATATAAAGTGTAAGATGTCTCCTTGCTGCTGCAGTTATCAGGTTGAAAGATTACATGAGGACATTCTTCACAGCAGGAAAAACAGAGCTCACCACGGCAGCACATTTTCCCCATCGCTCATTTGTCAGATCAGGTTTTATCTTTATCGTTACTGTGAGAAATGTGAGGGTGTTTCACTCGTCTCATCCTACATTTAAATTCTCTCTGCTCATATGGTTCTGATTTCTAGGCTAATTTTGGTGGGTTAATAAAGATGAAAATGTGTAATCCTTCTTGTTTATGTTGTTATTACATGTTATGTGTGACTGAGGAACAGCATGTCCTGATTGGTTTCTGATTCGTCAGAAGGCTGCTGCAGGTTAAACAGAGTTTACATCGTTGTGAATTTCTAAGAACCTTTTCTTGTCTTTATTATTATTATTTTCTCATGTTCTTGGTGTTTCCCGGTATTACTTTGCGTCGTCTTCGCTGATCTGGTCACTTGGAAGGAGGCTGTAGACCCACACCCAAGGACGACCCATTCGCATTGGCAAGTAGGGATGGGCGATATGGACTAAAAAATGTATCACGATAATTTCTCTTATTTATCACGGTAACGATAAATGACGATAAAAGCTATCAGCAAAATGTTTTGTATTATAAATCTGTCACTAAATTCTGTTTTGAAAGCCCTACAAAGAAGCCACTATATCAATTAAGTTCAAGTAGTACACTTGTATTGCAAAACTGTAGTGACACCAATCAAACAAGTCTGAAATATGAGACCAAATGCCACATTTATTCAAACGATGCAAACAGCAAAACTAAATTGGCCTTTTAAAAAAAACAAAGTAAAACACAACCTGGTAAATTGTCATCTCACGATAAAAACGATAAATTCAAATAGTTATTGTGGGGAATTTCTTTGACAATATATCGCACACGATAAAATATTGCCCATCCCTATTGGCAAGGATGTTTTCCTGCATCCCTGGTCTCCAAAAAGAAAAAAATCACCGCGTGCTGTAAAACATAAATAGATCTGCTCCAGGTCTGCGGTGTGAATGGACCATTGGAGTCACGTAAGGGATGTGTCCAGGGTCCAAAGGAGAAAACGCTACAGTTAAACTACTCGATGGCTCTCTACAACACCAGGAAACGTCTTCCACTCCTCTCACATCACATCCGTTAGTGTGCAGAACAAACCTGCTGAAACCGTCTGAAATGCTGACATCATGTGCAGTTTGGTTCCCACATGTTGGAAGATACAGCGCTGCATAGAAGTCCTGGTCCAGACCTTCCAGGAAAACAGGAACATGAAAACAGTCTTTGAGGCAAAACAAGACGATCCCTCTTGGAGGAACTTTCATTCAGTAGTCTTGAGGAACAGTTCTCCAGGATCCTTGAAGGACTTTCCAAAACCCTTTAGTTGAATGTTTCTGTCTTTATTCCGTTCTCGGTCCAGATGATTCCTGCTTTGCTTCGATGATGTGGAAGTCCTGGTTCTGGGGAGGATCCGACCCTCCATCAGGCCTGTTTCCACTAGTCTTTAGTCCAGTTCTTTGGTCATGTGACATACCCCAGCCTTTATGTGCAGCTTCCCCTGCTTCACGGCTTCTTGACAGCCACGTTTCCATGGAGACAATGTATGATTAGGCTTCAGCCAACAGCAGATGGATGAGCTAAAGGTCCAGATCTAAATGGTGTTTAGTCCTGATATTTCTTCTTTTACACTGCAAAAACTCAAATCTTACCAAGTATATTTTTCTAATTTCTAGTTAAAATATCTCATCACGCTTAAAATAAGATAAAATTACTTAAAGAAAAACATTTCTGTGACATATAGGAACTTGTTTTAAGACAACGCATCTTATTTCAAGAAATGTTATCAAGGAGAAAAATAAATGCTGCAAATGGAACAAGCAAAATTTTCTTGATTTCTTCTCACTGAAATGTTTCTCTTCAGGCAATTTTGTCTTATTTTTAGTGTGATGAGATATTTTGACCAGAAATAAGAAAACTATACTTGGTAATACTTGAGTTTTAGCAGTGTATCCTGTACCTGTACATTGTCTTCAGATTTTTTGTTGGACACCTTCCTGAGAGAAGCCCAGCCAAATATGTTAGCTAATATTCTACCTTTTCAAACCTCAGGTCTACCAACCGAAGGACTTCAAGAACAGAAAAAAATGGGCCAAAATGTCCTTTTTGGTGATTTCTTCTGGACTGCCTGTCCTAAAACCTCTTTCATTTTTTTTCACTTTATTAAACATAATGTTCACATACTGTTCTATGATCTGATCGAAACTCAGAGCTGCATCTGCATCAGTCCAGATGTTCAGGTTCATATAGTAGTATTTACACGTCTTCACAAAGCTCCCTTTGTTGTGACTTGAAAAGTATTCAAACACACCTTGTAGTTTTGGAGATGTACTTATATGTATATTGGATGCATAAGTCAAATGAATGGCCCATAAAAAGGGACATGGGAACATGGGAATCTGACTGATACAGAACCAAGTGAAGTTCTGAATCAGTAAAGTTCTCCATCAGTGGATGGAGAACTTTACTGATTTAGAACCCGACTGGTGAAGGGTTAATTCTTTGACTTAGACCAGGTTTGTTGGAACCAGATCAAACTAAAACATGAAAATGAGAGCTAAATCAGAACATTGATATCTAAATGTGTGGAAACAACCTTCCATCTGTCCTTAAAGGTACAGTCTGTAAAAATTACTGACATCTAGTGGTAAAGATGGGTATTCGAAAGAAAAGATGTTTTCTTTCAAATGACTTCATATTCCAGCACTGTTGTGAATGTATGGTGGCCATTACTGGCCAAAATTCCCCCGGACATAAAGACGTTTTCATCTGTGAGTGGATCCAGTGGTCTCAGGTGTATATGACTGTACGATGAGCAACTATCTTTTATGTCTTTAAAGGTATTACTCATCCTAAAAAGTTCTCCAACTCTCATTAAACAAAGCTATTACATCAGTTTAAAAGTTCAGAGTTCTCACTTCACACAAATTGTTTTGTCCATTCAGGGACACCGTAGTGAAAATGGTGGAACAAATATAACAGATAACAGCTATTCTTGTGCAACGATTACACATCAACAGAAACACAGTTTTGAATTATGTATAACATTTTTCTGCCATTGACCTTTGTTTTTTTACATACTGTACCTTTAAAGGAACAGTACACCCATAGAATGATGTCCGTTCATTTTCTACTCACCCTCATGCTGAGCAAGACTCTGGAGCACTTTTTTAATACCTTAAATGCAGCCGGAAATCGGACAGGTTTTCATTTTCCCCCAACTTCTATATAATGGCGTTCACCCGCGACGGAACCAAAAAGCTCCATAAAAGTCCACAAAAACTTGTCAGTATTCCTCCATACTGCTTGTCCCATGTAATCCAAGTGTCCTGAGTGGGTAGTGTCCACAATTTACTGGAAACCACATCATTTCGTAGATTTTAATAGCTTAAACACAAATGTACATTGTACTTTCCATTTGCTTTTTGGTTCAGTCGCCGGTGAACTCATAACATTAAAGTTGGGGGAAAACAAAAACCTGTCCGATCTCCGGCTACATTTAACAGATTAAAAAAGTGCTGCAGAGTCTTGCTCAGTATGAGGGTGAGTAGAAGATGAACGCACATCATTCTGTGGGTGTACTATTCCTTTAATATCAATATGTATAAAAAAAATGTTGTAAAGACAAATGAAGTCTCTTGTTTTACTCTTCCATCTTAAAGAAATACCCATGCTGAGCTGTTACTGGTATTTCTTATCAGGACTGAGTGACAATATTAAGATACAAACTGACTGTTTCATCACTTTGGAGGAAACCACATAGAAAATTGGAGGCTTTCATTTGTAAACAGAGACTTTCCAACATCACAGCAGAATAATGTTGCATTCAAACACCTCGGTAACCAGAGTTTTGGTTCGGTAATGAAGTGAATGGACATAAATGAACAGTGTTATTGTCTACAGTGTAAGCTCCTCTGAGGAAACCATACTGAAGTTCCCGCTTGTAAATCTGACTTATGTCATTTTTTTATTTTTCCTCACAGAATTCCCAGTTGCATAACAGCGGTAGAGTTTATGCGGTTTTTCTCAGAACAAAGCAGTAAATCAGAGGATTACAACAATATTTCCTCACTGTTTCACAGCGGTTACTTTCTAAAACAAATGTTTCCACACAAATGTGTGGGAAGCTGCTGCATCATTTCACTTCATGCAAAAGTCCGCAATCTTCCGTCGGAGCATGTACGCGTTTGTCCAAAGGTCGCAGCCCATCAAAAACTCCAGGAAAACAAACCAGAGGAATCTTCTTGTGTGTTCCAACTCCTTCCGGTCATTGGCGATCCAGCCTGCCTTGGCCTATGCCAACCTTCGGACCTCCCGGGAGGTCACGGACATTAACCCAATAGAAGGACCAGCAGAGAGGAAAGTAATGACCCATTTTGAGTCAAGAACCAAGGTTTAGGAAACTGATCTGGTCTAATAGATGGAGGCTCTGCAGCAATCTGGGCCAGGGCATTAAACACAGGAAGGATTATCCGTTTTCAATGAGCCCTATGCTTTCACATACAAGCAGCACAAGCAAATAAATAAACAAACAATACATGTACACAAGATTAAATCCCCCATCTGCATGTGTACAGCGCCAGTTTAGACTTCTGCTAAACAAAAGAAAGAAGACAAGCGATTACTTAAAGATTTATGGGGGAAAAACTACCAATAATTACAGATTTTTCTAACTTTTTCATATGATTTGATTATAAAACAAACTGTTTTCTTTTGTTTTGATTTATATTTTTCTTTTTCTGTTTTTCATTTGTTTGAAATAAATTCTCATTCACTCATTCATAAACTATCTGAAGGCGTGAGATTAAAGTAAACAGTTTTAAAAGGCCGTAAGAAGATCTGCAAGGTATTTTAACTTCAGCTAAGAAGAATTACAAGTCTCGGATCATTTAAAACTACGTGAAGATGCATCTAAAACAAAGAGCTGCTGCTGGTTCACGCTGCGCTGACTGTAAGCTGAAGGGAGGGTGTTTATTTGCGAGTGTGTCGTCCCCTCCTCTCCTCGCCGAGATAAAGACCCCTTCGTGCAGAGCGACTCGCCTCAGGCCCAACAAAAGCCTCTAATGCAGATTTAGATTTTCAATCCTGCGCCTCAATTCTGCTCGCTTTGACAGGTCAACAGGCATCCGACAATCTGTTCCTCCAACGGAGGAGGTGGGTGAAGGCAGGAAAACGAGGAAGTGGGTGGAGACATGATGATGAGGAGGAGGAAGCAGAGGAGGAGGCGGCGATGAGTAAAATCCTAATTACAGGTTGGAAAAGTCTGGAAGCGGAAAAAGAGCCCAGCTTGTGGGCTTCTTGTTTGTGGTAATTATTGCAGCCTGCAGACTGTAACTAATCCATAATACTCCAAACGCTGGACAAGCTGCTTTTTATCTTCAACCAACACTCAGCCATCTTATAACCGGCAGGTTGGGGGTTTGATTACACCTGCAGCTGGTGAAACATGAATGAAATGCCCCCAACAGGAACTAATATTTTATTTCCTTAGAGCAGGTCGGACCCCCATTTCTTCCAGAACTTTCTTATTTGTTGGTGTCACAAATCCAACCAGGTGGTGGAACCAATCCTGAGATGTTGCCCCGTTCCAACTCCTCATGATGAGAATCTCCTCTTCCACCACATCCCAACGCTCCTCTTTGGGCTGAGATCTGGTGACTGTGGAGAACATTGGAGTCCAGTGAACTCATGGTCATGTTCCAGAAAGCTGGAAGAGATGATGTCATCTTTGTGACATGGTGCATCATCCTGCTGGAAGCAGCATCAGAAGATGCTCCACTGTGATCATAAAGGGATGGACATGGAGAACAACAATACTCAGGTAGGCTGTGGTGGTTAAACCGCCATGTTGGGCCCAAACTGGGCCAAGAAAACCTCCTCCACACCATTCCACCTGCAGCAGCCTGAAGCCTCAATCCAAGGCAGGATGGATCCATGCTTTCATGATGTTTCCAGCAAATTCTGAGCCTTGCATCTGAATGTGGAGCTGAAATGGAGACTCATCAGTCGGGATGTATACAGATCTGGGCATGAAAAAGTTCCCCTTTCAGCCGACTGCCAGCCACTTACCAGCGACTTGTCTGCTAATTCAATCACACAGAGAAACGCCTGCGTGCCCAGGGGAAACGATGTCAGAGCATAAATGAACATCTGACGATGTCAGATGTTCATTTATGCTCTGACGATTTCAGAGCATAAATGAACGCCCGGAACAAGGATGTTTCCACACGGCAAGTTTGGGCACTGTACGTGATGCCGTATTTGTGGGACAAATCGTTCAGACAGTGATAGTGCAGTAATGGTGCACTATTAGTGCACCACTTCTGGCAGAAAAAAGAGGAACTTTTTCATGTCCAGATCTGTACCAAGTACCGGCATTGTTTGGTACCAGTTCCAGGGCTTTCAATTTTCATGCAATGAGCGTTAGACTCATGCATCTGAACGGCTTCACACGCCACATTTCTCATGCTGATTACTAAATTTGCGGCATTAGTATGAACGAGCCTACCAGGCTCGCTCGGATTGACTGCGTCTGTCTGGTTGCTGTCTGATCATGAACTCTGATGCACAAGTTGTCGAGGGCCATAAAAGCAGCACAGCCAAAGCAGACAAGGTCGCTAGCGTGAAGCCTGCAAGGATGGAGGATCTCGCGGCATTTGCCTTTATTTCATGACAGTTCAGAATGCAGTGACATGAACTTGTGCTGCATTGTTTGAAAAACGTCTTACCCATCAAGGTGCAAAATAAAGGACGGCAATATGGTAAATGTCCAACCTTAAATATACAAAACTGTACTGCTTTTCCTGGTCAGGAATTCAAAACAAATTAAACTAATAGAAACTTTTTTTTAAAGATAGGGGTAGAAATAACTATGACTACAACCTCTCCATCAATCCTGCCCATCCACGGAGCAAGAGGGTTAACTCAGGTCTACGTTGTGGGTTCTATCTTTGTCGCTTAAATTTTCACTCCTTAGTTTAGTTTATTTATATGTATTTAGGGTCTGAAAGGCAATGTAGTATTGTTGATGAAAATAATGATAATTAAAATAATAATTTCTTAACCTTTTTTTCCCAGGAAAGTCCCATTGAGATTAAAAACCTCTTTTCCATGGGAGTCCTGGCCAAGAGGCAGAAGTTGCAATTTACAAATAATAATAATAATAATAATAATAATAATAATTATTATTATTATTATTAATAATAAAGATAATATCCATTATCATGGATAACAGGAGGGGGGGGGGGGGGGGGGGGGGTGAAAAGGTGGCATGAGAGAATTGTGATACACACCAGTAAGTCCCTGTATTGTGTCTTTGAATAAAACAAATCCAAATTAAATTATGAAAATTTTGCCCATGTCTTGGCATAACCTACAGTTATACTTCATAGTTATCTGAATGGAATAACTTGGGGGTTAATGGGTTCCAACACATTTTGTGTTTCTTTGTTGAAGCAGCCAAATATCCTGTCAAGGTTTTTTTTTCTATGAAATACCAACGCTGTTTGAAATCATTTTGTAGTCTAGGCAGAGGGGCAGAGTCTTATCAATACTTTTTGAATGTTTACGTAACCATGGTGTTATCACAGTGGTGGAGTAGGACAGACACACTTCCCTTATCCTCACAGCTGTCCTTCACCTACCGTTGCGTTCAGGCCTCTTCAGCGCCGTCTAAACAATATCTACCACCACTGGAGACACACTGTCTCCACATGGTCCAATCGTGCACAGAGACAACTGACACAGAAACCATCGGAATGAGAGTTGTCATGCTCATTTTTTCCTGCTGATCTGATAGTAAAAAGACACCCTTTAGAAACCCTCAATCAAGGTTGATTGGATCAGCTGAAATGTTTACATGATGTATCATATTTTGATTGGCATTCGATTGGATCAACGCAAACGCAGCTCGTGTCTACATGACCAATGTGTTGAGTTGCTGCCATGTGATTGGCTGGTTGGATATTCACGTCAACAAGCAGGTGGAGCTGATACAATGGACAGTGAGTGTATGTGTTGCTCCACATTTTTCAGATGTTTTCCATCATTTGTGATTCAGAAAAATCAGCTAAAAATAATCAGTGTGAGGTTTCAGCGAACTGGCCCCACAGAAGTTCACACAACTCAGAACTGGTAAGGTATGAGTTAACAAAGCCGCCGCAGCAGGCTCTGGTGTCTGGCTTCAAAACCAGCATCTCAGGGTCATTTGCGGGTGGAGGATAATCAGTTGAGGAGATACTGTACGTAGCAGCGGTTTTGTTGAGACCTATATGCAGATGCAAACAGAGAGCAGGTAGTGAGGACTGGAAGACAAGCTGAGCTTCGTTTGACTCAATTCTTTCAATCAGACAACATTATTTGGCTCCAGTCCTCCTTTCCATCCATTCCCAGAAAATCCACTTAGAGAAGCAAGTTTAGTCCAGAGTAGTGACGTTAAGCTCAACTCACCTCCATCTTATGAACCAGAAGTTTTGCTGGCATTGTTTTGATGCGTTGTTTTAGCATACCATAAGTCACTTGACCACATCAGTTGAGGCTTCGTTGCAGGTGTGTTGAGATGCTCCCAGGAAATTCAAAGGGGCACTGTATACCAAATTAAAAGAAAGCATGACGTTAAAAGGAACTTGCATCAAATTACACAGTTTAGAAACATTCATTAATTGGTGGGAAGTGCATATAGAGCCAATTCCAATTCCTATCTTAACCCTCAAGCTCAACCCCCCAATCTTATGGGCCTTTTCCATTGCAGCTGCACAGGGCACAGTACAGCACAGTGCAGCACAGTACAGCACCACACGCTAAAGACAACCAGGACAGTTTTTGTTTCCACACAGGAGAAGCAGTATTCTACTACCTGGAAGTGGGTGGAGTAGGTGCGGTTGAGATTGCCGTGACATCACTGCCGTGCCACACAGTGGCCAGAAAAGTAAAAACAACAATAGAGGCATTGGATGATATGGAAGTGTTACTGCTGTTGTTGTTTTTCTGTGGCCTGTATACTCACCGAAAACAGAGCCGTAAATTTTTAGAAGAGGTGAGGCAAAACACGTATGATGTGTGTGACGACAATTTTCTTTGACCATTCAGTGGAGAGCCGTCAGGTACATCACGTTTTGTGTAGGTTCAGCATGGTTAGAGCTAGCCCTGAAATGGGTGCAGAAAATCGTAACAGCTCGTAACGGGTTTTCCCAGAGGACACACAAATAAAGCATGCCATGCCGTTTAGAGGGGTTACAAAAATGGGCAGTGGAAAAGGCCTATTTGTAGCCCTCAAACCAAGTGTTAAGGGCTATTTTGTCACTTAGAAATGGGACACCTCTTAAATGCATATACACGTCTTCAAACTGTGGGGGGGCAGCATTACGCCAAAGCAGCATTCAGTCTGTCAATTCAGAAGAACAAGAAGAAAAAGAAAGGTGAAGGAGGAGGCATTTACTTTATTTACATTTATTTGCACGTTAATCCTGTCTGTTTGATCATCAGCCACAAACGCAGCTATCATTGACGGCTCCATCAGGTCCATGTTTCTGAAATTGTTGTGGACTATCTGTCAATTATTCCTTCTGTTAGAGTTATCAAACATAGTCTGTATAAATAACACCGCCATGGACATATTCAGCTGTCACCACATACCACGGCTTATTGAAAAGTAAACAGGTATGTAAATCTGGTAACTGTGGTTCTGTGAATTCCTGGATGACTGCCAGTCAGCTGGCCTGCACATCACCTGATTGTCATTCGGACTCGACCTGCGAGGAGCGCGAGGAGACATCCACTTTGTTAACTGCCACTGGGAGTCTTAAAGGAATGAAACAGAACTATCGTTAGATAAGTGCGGCTACGGGAGATGACATCAGCCCGGTCGTCTTATACCATTATCGGCACAAGCACGTTATAGAGGCTGTTATCTTGATAAAACAACACATTAGCACCTAAAAAAAACAAACATTTTGTAACGTTAACTAACTTAAACAATAGCAACATGGCTTGACAGCACCGGCTGCTACTGACAAAAGATCATAAAATAAAAATAAATATTATGCAACAATGAAGTAACTAATCAATAACATGGGCCTAAACTAAGATAATACAATGGTTTTCCTAATATTTACTGTATATCTTTATTAACAAAAAAATACTTACATTTGTAGCTTGCCTTCTTTGCCGCTTGCATTCTGGGTAGCCCTTACTCACATGGTGGTGTCGGAGAATCTCAGGATTTAGGATATTCATCCTCAACTTAACGTTCTGAAAACCGGGACAGCACTTGCAATTCGCGGGAGTGCGCATATTTGAGATTGAGAGTTAAGACAGAAATTGC
Source organism: Atherinomorus stipes (assembly GCA_023101725.1). NCBI lineage: Eukaryota > Metazoa > Chordata > Actinopteri > Atheriniformes > Atherinidae > Atherinomorus > Atherinomorus stipes. The sequence continues at coordinate 47,645 of JALJCO010011044.1, read as the reverse complement.
AGTTATTGTACAATTACAAATTGTACGGATGGGCGTGTCTGTGTATGAATTAAGCCTATGTGTTGGTCATTAACAGGTCAGATCTAAGCTTCTTATAGTTAGATATGAATAAATAATCCTACTGATAAAAGAGTGAGAAGCTGCCCCATTAATGAGTTCTGACGGTCAACATCAGATAGAATTTCATATTTTACATGCTCACATTCGTCGTCACTGCAAAACTAAATAAATATTTTTGCATCCAGATCAACATGAACATCTAAAGCAGGGATCACCAATCCTGGTCCTCAAAGGCTGCTATCCTGCAGGTATCCATGTCTCACTGCTGCAACCCACCTGATTCAAATCAATGACTAATTAGCAGGGTTCTGCAGAGCTTATCTGAGGGGCTGTTCACACTAGGATAATTGTGGGTAAAAATGACACAATATTTCATTGGAAGTGCCTTTCGTTCACACAGCAACAGCGTTACTCTGGGTTGAAGACGCAAAAATCTGACGACTCATTCCAAAGTGGAATTCCTGAAGTCGGGACGATGTTGCGTTCTCGTCTGAACGGCCCAAAATACAAAAATGATGGTGGACCTGCTCACGTCACGTGTCGATGTCACACTAAACAGGCAAAACAACAATGTCATACCACGCAGACCCAGTGGATCTAAGGTAGATGTCACGCATGTGCATGGACATGGTGGAGTTCTATCACAGCACCACCTACCGGCCTGGCGTGCATATCCAATCAAATTCCACACACTCTTGCGTCCTCGTATACATTTCTTCATGATGACACTTGTGAAAATGCAGATAAAAAAATGAAGACGAGACGCCACGTTTGCATCTTGTCTTCTGATTGTGGCCGTGTGAACGTAGCCTGAGTCTGACTCTGGTCTGCTGCAGCAGGGAGACTTAGAAAACCTGCAGGATGCCGGCCCTCGAGGACCAGGATTGGTTTGCTTTGTTTGTTTTTTATTAAGATCCACCATTAGCTACTGACATAGCAGTCGCTGTCCTTCCAGGGGTCTACATCATCAGTATAACAATAATAAAAATAAATAAACAATAAAAATGTGACCTAAACCTGAGTGCAATAAATGAAAATCACTACATAAATTACAAAATATCATCCATACAAAGAAACTGGCTCGTACCTTTGCAATCTCTGTTGTGAGATCAGAGAATATGCTCAAGTTCATCCCACAAATCTCCAGCACTCTTTCCCTCTTTGCCATGCGTAAAATCTCCTCTCTCACAGTCAGCCTGTGCATGCTAGCGATCATTGCCCGCTGACCATACTTAGGCCCAGTCCAGACGGAGCTGAAGCCGGTTTAGGTGTGAAACCGATTGCAGAAATCCGGGGGAAAGGTTTCGCGATCCCTATGAAACCGCTGTAGCACATCATACAAGGCTGTGGGTGGCGTTATGATGATTAGTAACACTTCAAACCTAGAACAAGACACAGCGCATGCGCAAATAAAGACTCACCGCATGTCGCTGGAAATCAACAAAGGAAGAGCAGAAAGGTAGAGATGGCCGAGGATTTACGAAGCAAATGCTAAAGTTTTCTGAGTTTTCACAGTTGAAAACAGTCGCTCACCGACGCCATTGCTGTTGTGATTTTTTTTTCAATGAACTTTATTGTTTCTGTGAACAAGACCGTTGTTGCCCCCCTTCCTTCCCTCCCCTTCCTTGCGCGGTTACGCCGTTCCCATGAAACACAAACCCGTCAAGGTTTCAGACCTTTCCACCTTGGACTCCGGTTTCAGAGATGACCGGTTTCAGGAGGCTAATCCCTGGTTTCGTGAGGATGATGGGGCAGATTTCTTAGATTATTTGACTGTTTTGCTGTAATTCGGCGCCGTGTGGACGTCCCTTTATTCACAGGTCCGGTGCAATACGCATGTTTAACTTCAGGCACTTGTTGGAGTTTATCCTTGAAGAGCTCTTTAAATAAAGCCGACATATAACTTGTTGGATTTTCTTTCTCATCATCAGTGGTGAGGCCGAAATGCGGAGATTATATTTTTGACTGTGATTCTCCAAATGGTCGGCTTTATCTCGCAGGTCTTTATTCTCCTTATGGAGACGTGCCAGCTCCAAAATACGGCTCTCCAGACAGCTCACCGACTTCTCCAAATCAGCAACTATCGTAGTACACTTAATCAAGTCTGTCTTGAGACCATCAAGTTACGGTTGTAGTTTATCCACTGCTGCATTAGTTATTTATTTATTTATTTATTTATTTATTTATTTATTTATTTCGTTATACTTGTATGATCCCCGAGGGGAAATTAGGGCTCTGCATTTCACCATCTCTGTACTGTGAGTATCAGAGAGCAGTGGGCTGCTACTTAAAGCGCCCGGGGAGCAGTTGTTGGGGGGTTAAGGACCTTGCTCAGGGGTCCACAGTGGTACACCCAGGGGTCGTGTCGGGGAATCGAACCCGGGTCCTCCGCGTTTTTCTATTTTATTATTTTTATTTTATTTTATTTTTTATATTTTATTTTATTATTTTTTATTTTATTTCTTCACGTATAATGGTTTGAATAAGGACAGACAATTCTTTGGAGTTGACACTTTTATTTGCCATATCAATCACAGACACCTGTTCTCTTTCCATCTCCCCATTTCCTGAACTGGCAACCCCTCGAGCAGCTCAGCCTTGACGCATGCTCAGAGGACCAGGATTGGTGATCACTGATCTAATGGCTTTCCAACACTTGCTGACATTTCGGTCAAATTAGAGATAGCAGCATCTTAAAGGGTACGTTTGGAATTGTTTCCATGTCCTAGTTGGGAAATTCAGTCTCTACATGCATCTCTAGATAGGCGAGGGAACAGTGGGCTTCCATGTCTTGGCGCACAGGAGCATTTGGTGGGGGTCAAGGACCTTGCTGAATGGCCCACACTGGTTTAAAGGTAGAGTCCAGAGTCCCAACACCGTTTCTGTTTGTAAACAACACTATTCAAACTGAGCGCCCCTCCCCTCGGGCCAATGGCCACCTCATTCTTCAGCCTATTCACCTTCAATGACGCCTTCAGAGCTCAGAAGCAGGTAAAAGCCAAACCAATATTAACCCTGGTTTTCCAATGTGCACTATCTTAAAGCTCTTACAGCAGAGTACTTCCTTTCCTCACTGTGTCCGCCATTTTTTTCTTTAACTTCGAGAGTTTGAGTGACTGCTGTCTGCTCCAATCATGAGCCTTTTCCTACACAGCATCATGCCCTTAGTTCTGTCACTGGCCGGCGACATGAACAGAAATCTCTGCCCATATATGTCCCGAATGCACCATAACAAAGGGTACCGGCGAAATAAAGACGGGGGGAGAGGGGGATGCAAACAAACGCACCACTGTACGAGAGTAGAGACCCAAAGCCACGGATTGAGATGGATTTCACTTGTACAAGTCTAACGTTTATTTTCAAGGGGGAAACTTCGGACTCTACCTTTGACCTAAGTGCCACACACTGGGGACTCAAACTGGGGTTGCCCTAATCTGGCATGTCAGCCTGGCTAACAACATGTTTGTGATTGTTGCACTCGTAGCATTCTCTGCTTCTTCTGACATGATGTTAACATGACAGGACAAATGATCTTCTTTCTCTTTACTTTATTAACGTTGTCCATAAGAGCACATCATTGCCAACATGCTTTCATTGTTTTTCTGGTGGGTAGAGGAAGTGAGGCAACCAGAGGAATTACTTTAGCCATGACCTTCAACATAATGGCCGTTTTACACAGTACAAAATAAAAGTGCATTGAAGTTGCTGAAACACAAAATATATGAGAACACAAATCCAACAGTGATGCACGGCAAGTCAGTCTGCGCTCCCTCCGTTGGAGACTGACTTCCACCTCGGTAAAAAATTGACCTGACCAATCACAGCGCAGTCACCTCCGTGTTTCTCTGATTGGTTCTCTCCAGTTCAAATTGTTACCGTTAGTCCTGCCTCTCATCTTGAATTGGAGGGTGCCCAGACTGAATTGACCTATGGCTAAACCACGCCCCCAAAAGCGATGAGCCAATCACAGTGCGCACAGCTATCCCATACACTCGGACATTCTCAGCTTGAACGTCCATTGAAATGCATTGAAGTTTGTCCGTTTTTGTTTGTTTTTATGTGTTCTTTTTAGTTTAAAATGGTCAAACGTGTGCATGGGGTACATGCAACTCCGACACTAGGTATCCTGAGAGGCTGGGGGACGGGGTGTATTTTTTGCCTTTTACCAAGTCACATCAAGCCAAAGTTATGCGGCAGCACAACATCAACTGAACGTGGATAAAATGAACAAGGATGTCTACATCTGTTCTAAGGTAAGGGAACACTGTATTTGAGGCACATGTTGTCACTTTGCTGGAAAGAAATATGAAGTTACCTTCCCTAACGTTAGTTTAAGTTGGCTAACGCTAGCTAAACATGCTAGTTTTGGTACGTGGTAACGGTACATAAGACGCTGTCGTGTAGTACAGGTGTAGTAACGTGGATAACGACACGCCTCTGGCTTCCAAGCTGCAGCCAGACTGCTCCGCTTCCGTGGCTGTTTGATCACTTTTTGTCAGATGATCACTTTTTGGCACAACAACAGCAGTGCAGCAGTTTGTGCAAGAAACTGAGGGAGCGACACGAGTCACATCCAGAGATTCACAGGCTGATTTCTAGTCCCAATTTAAGACTTGTGAACAATTTCTTTTTGTTTTTGTTTTTTTTAATTTATCTTGTCATGATCTCTCTGTCTGATCACGCGTCTGTTGTCCGTGTTGACAGCTGTCATCTCCCGAGATGTCACATAGCGCCTGTCACCGAATGTTTGTTTGTCCGAGTGAGTGGAGGGGGCGTGGCTTAGCCATAGGTCAATTGCAGTGTATCTCGTACTGTAGGCTACATGGCATTAGTCAGGTTGGTGTGCCGGGCTCGGGTTGCGGTTGCCTGGTCCAAAGCCCACCTCTGTAACCACCAGGCCACCACCCCAAAAGTGTCTCATGTTTGAGGTAGCCAGGGTACTGCTCATCACTGGAGACAGTGTTTCAACATATTTCATCCCGTCAGGATGGTCACCGACGCTGATGCTAGTGCATATCAATAGGGATTGCGCTAGTCTGTCATTAAAACAATCTTATCCACACCACAGAACACCCAAAACAGATCAGTTACAACAAGACTACCTGTGTTAAAATAAATAAAACTTGCCTGGCATCACATATTATGCATTATATTTTAAGGGACTAGTTTCTCACCAGATATAACTTAATGAAACCCAACATATCCTCATGCCTTTCAGTCGTGACAATATGTCTGACTGTATATTTGGTAGTCAAATTATGTCGTGCAGAGAGAAAAATGGAATCACTCTGCTGCCAAATACAGCAAGTAAAACTATGTTACTGCTGAGACACTTTACCATCAAACTGCAACGTAATGCAAGGTTAGTTTTGTTTGTAACATTATATCACAGCATTTACACGGATAGTCCTGTTATAACTGATTCCTCCTGGGTGTTCTGGAGAGGATAAAATAGTTTTTAATAGTGTTGTAGACAAGACCACACCACCAAGACCAAGATATTTGGGAGACCAGGGACCAAGACATTGGACAAGACTGGGTTATGTCTTGGTCTCTGTCCCTCGTCTTGGAAATGTCGTGGTCTTGGTAATGTCTCAGTAATGTTTTGGTCTTTGTGGTGTGGTCCTGACTTCAACACTAGTTTTTAATGACAGGCTAGCATGTGATTCTTATTGACTTGCACTAGCATTAGCATGAGCAAACTCATGCAACAAGAATAAAGCGATGAACTATGTTGAAACTGTCTCCAGTGATAAGCAGTATCCTAACTATCTCAAAAATGAGACCCTATGTCAAAGATTCCGAACTACCCCTTTAAATGCCGTACATGCGCTCGTGGCAAACTGCATCAGTGCATTGGTTGAGTAAATCCAAACAAGCACCTCTGAAATTAAAAAAAACAAACAAAAAAACACTTTTACCTGATCTGTAATTCTCCCAAATCCCCTACACACATTACAGTTCAGTTCAGTTTCATTCTGAAAGCATTCAGACACAACTGTCAGGTGATCTCATGGCCAAAGCAGCTCAGACAAGGCACTACTTTATGTTTCCTTGTGCTTCAGGTTTGTTTTTTTTCCACATTTTGTTTGGTTTAGTCAATAAAAACTGTTTGTTTGAGGTTAGGAAAATACAAGTTCACCAAGTTGATAATCTCGAAATGTCCACCATCGCCGATTTTCTGCCATTCAGGGTGGGACTGATGAAGGCAGCAGGTAAAGCCAAGTATCCAGACGTCCAGTAGTCCTTTCCCGTTGTCCCATGTCATGCCGGGTCCAACCACCCTATTATGACAGTGTGGGGTCCTGCCACCATGCCTCCTATTGATTGTGTGCCCCGTCTACTTGGCCGTTGGCAATTCCCTTTGGGTGACTGGTTAGCATGCATGACTCTCACCCAGGAGTCTGGGGACCAGGGACCTTGTTCCGTACCTTGCAACCCTACAAAGAAAACTCACTTTATCAAACCTTTCCACTATTACCTGTTGTCTGAAGGTGTATCAGCAGGTGGTGGTACAAGTCATTGCAAGGACTTTCACCCAGGAGATGGTTTGTGGTCTCAAAGCACTTTTATATCAATTTTTAATTTTTTTTAACTTTAGCTTTTTAAAACTCTCCAACGAGCATAGGCATTTACAGTTTCCCAGCTCTTCTTCTTTGGTTTGACTGCTTACTTCATGCACCACCTGTTCATTATTAAGCAAACACCATCTTCAGGAAGCCACAGTTGAGTCTCTGTTTGATTGGCTCAGTCTAAAGTCCCCAGTATTTACTGGTATTTACTGGTCCTGCGAGACTTTAAATAGATGCAGGAGCAGCATGTGCTTTCTGAGCCCGTTATTCTGAAGATGAGAAGCAACACAAACAGTTTGAAGCAGATTATCAGAGCTGAAGCTCTGAACTAGCTTCTCTTGTCTTGCCGTCGGAGCTGGTAAAGATGATTGCAGAGAAGTCAGAAAGTCTCCGAGCTGCCTGTTGTTACGCAAGCCTGCGCCCTGCCAGTGCTCTGTTATTTCCTCCTCTCTAACCTGAAATGCCCGAGCGTTATGAATGAAAATGAGATTATGGCTCTCTAAGCTCCCCCGTTTCCCTCCCTTTTTCTGCTCGGGCCCGAGGGGCCCCGCGGAGCCCCTGCCATTCCCACCTGGGGAGAACAATATCCTAAGATCATCTTAGTGTGCTTCCCAAAGGCTTTGGTTAACAGATGGTTCCTCAAATCCCCTGGTTTCCTCCCAGCTTGAACATGTGTTCATGTGATCCTGCCCTAAAAAAATACTCCAGAGACGAAGATGTGTTTTGGTCACTTACATCCCAACACTGTCAATTCACTTCCCGACCTTCCCAGTTTGGTTTTGCGGATGACTGTGGAGCGATTTGAGTCGTTCCTGTTATTTTCCTGTGTCAGAATTGTGCGTTTTATTTCCTTTTGTTCAAAAATTGACTAAGAAACAAATAGTGATGAATTTCCATCATTTCCCAGTGTTTTCTGGAACCTTTGAGGCCAGATTAAACACAGTGGTTTCATGGTTACTGACTTGGAAAGACCATCGATCGTTGAGAAAGTGTGTGTGTGTGCGTGTCAGTGTGTGTGTGTGTGGGGGGGGACTCAAACCCCGTCTGTCTTTTCTCATCTCAAACCACAAAAAAAGACAATTGACAACAAAGAAAGGGAAACTGTTGCCAGATTTGGAGCTGTCTTCTTCCTCTCCTGGCTCGTCAGTCAGCTCAGAGAGTCATGCATAATCACACTTCACCTCTATTGTTTGTGCTCTGAAGCTTCATAATATCACATTTTGAACTGTCTGCCAAAATCTCCCCCACTGAAGGGGCCTCCACTTATGATAATTCAAGCTCCCAGCTTGGTGGACTTTGACTTTGTCTGCCCACTTTCCCACAATTCACCTCTGCTCTGCAGCCAACACGCACCTCATTCAGCGCTTGTTTGCAGCCGTTCTTGTGTAGCATGAGTCGTGTTTCCCCTCTTGTTGGACACCCTCGCTGCTAATGGATGTTTGGCAGCAGCTTTCCGTTGACAAACATCTCCAAATCAAACTATGATGAAGCCAATCAGAGGCTGCTCCAGCAAGTCGTGGACCTGCCGGTTTGATGAAAGCCCCGGAGCGGCAACAGAACTCATGTTTTAGTGAAACGGTATTGACAGCTACCGCTTCCTGTTTAAAGAAGCTGAATTCAGGCTCATTTTCTAAAGCAGTACAAACACTGTTGTACTCAGTTATTTGTGAGTGTTGGTGCTCCAAAAAGAAAGGAAATAAGAGGGGTTGTAGAGTTTGGTGAAAACAAAAGATTGATCAATGTTTTATGAAGATATAAAGTGCATCAGAAAAGTTGTATCACATCTTACCAAACATTTGAAAAAAGAACAAAAAACAACACAAACGAAAAATCTACAAAAGGGTTGGGATGCTGTGTAAACTGTAAATACTGTAACAAAAGAAGTCAGTGAGTTCCAAATCGCATCAACTTGTATTTCATTCAAAGTAGAAAAATAAACAAAATATCAGATGGTGAAACTGAGACATTTCATCATTTCATGGAAAATATGAGCTGATTGTGTGTCTGATGCAGAAACACATCTGAAAGGAGTCGGAACAGGAGCAACAAAAGGCTGGAAAATAATGATAGGAGGAGACGTTAATATCTCATCAGGTTAACTGGGAAGAGGTCAGTAATATGACTGGTTTTTACTGGGAACAGGTCAGAACATGACTGGGTATAAAAGGAACATTTCAGAGAGTCAGAGTCTCTCAGAGGGAAAAATGCACAGAAATCCCCCAACCTGAAATAAAACAAAAAGTGTGGAACAAATTAAAAAAAAAAGTTACACCATGATAAACACATCACCTTGGAACTACTTTTTACAGACGTGTTACTACACGATTGTAAACGTCACCCTGGAACTACTTTTTACAGACGTGTTACTACACGATGGTAAACATCACCTTGGAACTACTTTTTACAGACGTGTTACTACACGATTGTAAACGTCACCCTGGAACTACTTTTTACAGACGTGTTACTACATGATTGTTAACGTCACCTTGGAACTACTTTTTACAGATGTGATACTACACGATGGTACACATCACTCTGGAACTACTTTTTACAGACGTGTTACTACACGATGGTTAACATCACCCTGGAACTACTTTTTACAGACGTGTCGCTGCCATCAGATTCATGATGAGCACATATCTTCCATGAATTGATAAAATGTCTTGTTTATCCTCATAGTGTAATTATCTAAGTCATCTTTAATGGTTTTTTAGGCAACATGCAGAGCCAATCAGCTTTTTTAGAACGGTGCAGTTAGACAGATATCACAATCTAGCCAAACCTGAAGCAGGAAGCTCTGCAAGTCGCTAATCATGTGTTGTTAATGTTCTTTTGGGAACAAAATGTTTGTCAATGAGATTTGGAAATCATTGTTTTATGTTTTTATTAACGTTTTGACATGTCAAAACATATAAAAGAGAAAGACAGAAGAAAACAGCCGTGTTCTATTAAGCAGTTTTTGGGCAAAAGAGAAACCACTTGTTTGTCCAATTTTAGTTTCCCAAACAACAGTGAAAAATCTGAGCTTGCCTCAGGAATCTTCCCTGCACTGCAGATTTCAGCTGTCTGCAACGATTTTCTGTGGGATTTAGACGAGGACTCGTAGCTGCATCTCTTTAAAACTATCTGCTTTTGTTGCTGTCTAATGCTTGAGTCGGTGTTCTGGTGAAAGACTCAACACCTTCCCATCAGAGCTTGTTCCTGTGATGAACCGTCAAGCTGAAGATTGACACAAGATACGTTAGTAATGATTAAGTAATCTTCTGACTTAATCTTTTCATTTATGAATTGTGTCTTTGGTACCAGTGGCAGCAAAGTTGACCTCATTATTCCTTCGCCTACAAACAAAATGTTGTACAGTATTCTCAAGCATTTCTCTGGAGCATTTCTTAATGCCTCCAGAGAACCTGTGGCCAAGTCCAATCTTCCCGAGCCACTATCCTGCAACGGTTAGATCCATTCCTTCCCCAACATCACCTGAATTACCTCATGCACTTGTTATTCAGTTCTGCAGAAGCCTGGTAACGAGCCGGGTTACAGGATAGTTGCTTTCGAGAACTGGATGTGGCCACAGAGCAGTTGTTCATCATCCTGAAGGTCGTAGATCAATTCCAGGTTTCCCCAGGCAACATCCCAACATCACCATAGCAACAGTCAAAAAACCTGGAAGACGTAAGCTGCGATTAAATGAAAAAAAAAACATACTGTAATTATAGTCCGTATTTTTGTGTATGCACAAAAAACCTATATGGGCCTAATTCTTTGGAGGACATAACATTTAGCAACTTTACGTGTCAGCAGCACGTAATTTGAAAACAGCTACATGTCAGGGACACGTGACTGAGTGGGTGGGCCTCCAGGTTTCCACCATTTACCACCACGTGGTTTTCGTGGTTTTTTGTGAGATCAGGTTGGAAAGGCTAACCTGAGGAAGGTGTGGGCCAAACCGATGGGCATGACTCATTAACCGGACAAGGAAAAGGTGCAGAGTCGGCATAAAACCATTTCAAGTCCAGAGAGGTTTGTTGTGCTTCACAGTTTGAAATGTAAAATTTTAAGAAAGATCTGTTAAAATTTTAAAAGATTGACAAAGTTGGACATAATCGTCTTGAATAAGGTAATAAAGTTATATTAAGTTTATATTTAGCAAAAATCCTCTTTACAATGTTGGTTTGAGAGACAAGAGCAGAGTGTGCGATTATTAATCATGTTTGAGAGTATTTTCTGAAAAATAAAGGCTACAGTACTTCACTGACTGCCTAATGCGTTATCCCACTGGGTAACCATGGAGACCCCTCCAGCCTTCATATGCCCCGTTTCCACCCGCGGGTCTGGGTCAGCTCGGGCCGGGCCAGGCCGGATCGGGTGGGTTTGGGTACGGATGTGTTGATTTCACGCTGTGTCCCCACAGCAAACTGTACCCTTATTCTGGAGGCGGAGAATTAGCTGGACAGCGCTGCTACGTGATTGTGTGACATCATCGCCGTGTAACGCCGTTTAACCAAAACACCGGCGCCACACGTGACAGAAACAGAAAGGAGTCACCCCGGCTTTGTTTTTACGCTGGGTCACGCGGGAAGTGGCGGATTTTTCAATGAATCAGCTGATTGCTGTGTATTAGCTCCACCTCTTTGGTCCGGATCGGTTAGATCAGTACCCCTACCGAAGGGTGCCAAAAAAGTAGTCCGGGTCGGGTCGGATATAAGGGTACCCGTCCCAGTTTTTATCTGTGGAGACGCAAAAAAACGTGGACCGATCCGGCCCGACCCGACCCAGACCCGCTGGTGGAAACGGGGCTATAGTTCTCCGTCATGGAGCCGGATACACAGTGCAATTTCCCGCCAGATCAGTAGGGGTTGCTTCACAGTCCCATGATGCCGATGGTCGGTAACCTCTAATTCTGCTTCTGATTCCAGTGAGCACTGGCGTCCAAGAGATAAAGATGTTGTTGCTGCATGTGAATAACATTGAAACATATAATTTTGATGCAGAAATGGAGACATTTTGGTATTATCTCACTTCTTCGGCCAAACGTTCTTTGGTTGGAGACATCTCTGCGTCTTCGTAGACTAGCCTGTTTTAAAATGGCGCTGCCAGTGAATACGTTGTGATCAACCTCTGGTGGTCAAGTATGAGGGAACCCAGAAAAAGTCATTTTTTGTAGTTCTCCCTTCATCCACTAGCGGCTGCAAATCCCCAGAGACTCCCATATTAAAAACACCAACTTCATAGCAGAAATAAACGTGTTTACAGCCCTTACTGTGAGGGGGTGAATTTTTTTATAACTCATCCGTTTAGATGTTATCTAATCTTGAAATTACACGTAATTAAGGATGTGTCCTTTTGATTGACATGCAGCAGACCGTAAACCCGGCCTGCCGACCGGTAGCTCCTTGTTAGCTCCTTGTTTGCTCTCAGTAAGGTCTCAGTTTGTAGCAGAGCAGCACAACGATGGTTTTTAGTCAGATAATAGCAAGTCTAAGCGTGTCTTACCTTTATCCTGCCGCTAATCTTTGCTAGCTCCAGTTAGTTTTGAGTTAGCTCGGTTAGCGTTTAGCCCAGATTACGTCAGCTGTCAATCATTTGCCCTGCAGCTTACCCTTGCCTTTGCATTTTTTAGTATTTTCTGGAAGTGATGACATATGTGACACTGCAAGATGGCGACAGTGGGACACGCCCAACTGGCTTCACTTCTAGCTCTTCAGAAAGGAATGGGTGACGTAGCAGAAGTGCTGTCCCTTTCTATGAACGGTCTATGGTTGTGAAAGACCAATCACAGCACTTGCCATCTCTGTTGTCCCTTGAAGAAGTGACGGACACTTAGAAAATATTTTGTGCAGCCGGAGACGATGGAGACGCTCTCCGACAGGCTCTCCGTAACCGTAACTGACATGAGCCGAGGAAACATGACCATCTAACGCCACAAGAGGGCACTCTAGGCTTGTGACGACTTTATTCCGCTCTGATGGCAAAGATCCCAAAACAGCCTTATCTCAGTGAGAGGAGTTCATTTGGGACATCTGGCAGTTCTGTCTGTGTGGTGGAACAAATACTCAAAAGCATGTTTATCCTTCTTATTTATGATGTTTGTGATAATTTACAGACATTAACTTTGGAATTGGAGTGATTGAGGAAATTTTAACCGTTGGATATGAAAAATCCAACGATCCCCTAAACCCTAATTTCAATAAGTAAATGCAACTTACAGTACAGTGCAATTTTTTTTTTTTTTTACAGATTTTTGACTGATGCAACTTATAGTTGGGAAAATACTTATGTCTTTTATTTCTTACTAACTGAATCCTAAAACTGGTTATTTTATATGCACAGAGTCAAATAATCCAACTCTGACGCTGTTTCAGGTCACATTGTGTCTTTCACTCCCTATTTTAGCTGTAAAAACTTGTTTAAGACCCCCCCCACCCCTATAGTTCATACACACATATTCCTTGAAATAAGAAAAAATATCTGGACTTAGAACAAGCTGAAACATTCATTTCAAGTTTATTATCAACCGTCAAAACTAGTCTGGTAATGCTTTTTTCAGTGTTGTTGCTTTCTCATTTTAATAGAAAAGAACTTAAAACAAGAAAAACTAACCAGGAATTCCAGACCTGGTTGCAAAAAAGTGCCACTAACCGTCTGAGACAGGAGCTCAGACAGTACAGCAGCTTTTCCTTGGACCAGAAAGAAAAAACACTGTAAAGAAGCATCAACAGACTAGTTTTGAGTTTTTCACTGAATGAGGGACTTGAATTAAGTGTTTACAGCTTCTTTAAAGAATTTTTTTACCGTCTAGAGTCTCAATACTTTTTCATATTTCAAGAAATCTTACTGTCATGTAATTATCTTAGATTATAGTCACTTGATTATAGTCTGGATCTTCTCGATTTCACTGTTTTTAACTCATATAAAGACCACTAATTTTTGCAGTGAAGGCCTTATGGTGTGTGCTCTTCAGTGTCTTTGGACCTTTTATTCAAATTTTGTCAATATTTGCTTTGTGCAGTTGTCCTCAAAAGTATCCATCCCCTCCAATTAAAGAAGGAAAAAAATCATCTGTCAGTGAAATAAGCTGAAATTGACAAAAAATAATAATAAATGAAAATTCTATGAAAATCATGACATTGATTTTGAATTGTGGTTCAAAAGAAATAATTAAAATAAACAAACAAAAATAGAACAAGTAAACAAGCATGATGGGGCTCCGGAGCTATTTCTTTGAGGCAATCAGGTGTTTTCTGTAACGTCCAATCAGATGTCTGCACCTGTTGACTGGCATTTTGGTTCATGGGAAAGGTGCTCTAATGTGTTTAGGACAGTTTGTTTGTTGTTTTTTTTTTAAATGATAGTTTCCGACCCAGTAAATTTTTATTTATTATTAATTTCTTTAGTTTCTTGTTTTTTGAATTATTATTGTCAATTTAGCCGTTTATTTAATTGGAGATAGGGATGCACAATATAATCAGCCCCCTATCGGTATCGGCCTATATCAGCCTTAAAACTGAGTATCGGACATCGGCCACCCCACCGATATTTAACCGATATTTTACCGATCAGCCCGCGGTTTCTGAAGTCTAAGATAACAAAAAAAATTCTTCCTTTTCTTCTTCAAAAATTTTGTTACAGACTTTAAAACTTTTAAAGACTATGGGTGGTAAAAAAAATTGATACACTGAAATATTGTGATATTTTCATATGCTGATATCATCTTTATATTAAAAAACCCGGTATTGATCTATTTTCCCCCCCAAAAATTGTGGTATTTCATTGTTCTGTTATGAAACTGCACGAGAATTCACAAAAATTTTATGATATTTTATATGCTGATATCATATTGACATTTGAAAATGTGGTATCAATCTATTTTACTAACGACATCCCACAATATTTTATTGTTTTGCTACGAAATCTCGCTAGAACTCACAAAATATCGTGAGATTTGTAACAACAAGAAATTCTTTGTAAATAAGATAGATTGATACTGCGTTTTTTAAAATTGTGAAAATCCCGATATTCCCGTGATGGATATTTTTTTCCCACCCGTATTTTTTAAAGTGTCGAAAACAAATAACAAAACTACAATTAGCAAAGACAGCTTATTTTTTTCAGCTTTAATATCGGTATTGATATCGGTCATTGGCCACATGAGTTTTAAAATATCGGCATATCTGATATCGCCCAAAATTCCAATATTGTGCATCCCTCATTGGGGTGTATGAATAATTTTGAGGATGACTGTAAGTTCAAGCATATTCTAATTTCCTCTCCATCAAATCTGATTTAGATTGTAAACTTTGTCCTTTAACTTCCTGCTTTCAGTCATTCAGTTCTAGTAGAAAATTATGAAAATAAATGAAAACATAATGATTTCAGCTTCAACACGGAAGACGAGCATTAATATCCAGAATTTCTTCTGAGTAGTAAAACTGTCCACGAATGAGAAGCAGAAAGCAGCAAATGACAGAAACTGTCTTCAAGGCCAGCAGCATGATGATGCACATGTTGCCGCCACATGTGATGCTTGCAACACCGCGGGCATGAGCCCTCCGCTCTCGTGTTTTCCAGCTTTTCCACCAGATGTTGAACCTGGCTCTCCACAAACAGGCCTGTTGAGGTCCAGCTCGGGCTGATACGGTTTCTTCATCCCAACGGTGTTGGGTATCATTCTGAGAATCCGAGTTCCCACAGTGTGAATGAGCTACATGCAGCCTGGGAACCTCTGAAACACACATTCTGTACATGATGATGACGTGAACACCAGCATTGTTCCTGCGAGGCAAAAGTTGCCGCTGCGCGTCCTTCCAGTTCACTTCATACATATTTACTGAGGAGGCTTAACGAAACAAAGGCGCCTGATTACTTGCTCATTATCTCTGGCTTAATAGACTAATTGTGCTGGCGTGTTGGGTGTGTGGCGATAAGCCCCTCCCCCGCATCCCTCCCACCTCCTGCAGCCAATTATTTCATTATCGGGGCAACGCCACCCACGCTGTAGCGCTTATGTCAACCCAACTGGGATTACTCCTCATCTTCATCTTCATGAGGACGTCCACATGCTCAAACTTCACCTGCTGTCATCTGGAGACGTGACAGCTGAAATGTTGCGATCCGCTGATTAATGACTCAGAAATCAATCGTCTACTTCTTCTTCTACTTCTTTATATTTCTCTTCCAAGCAGCCAGACTTCTTTGAAACTCTTGTTCTGGTCTTTTGGAAGTTCTCCAGCCTTCTGAAGGTCTCAAGTTTTCCTTGGACATTTTCATTTGCATCCAGACTGTGAATATCGACAAATTTCAGAAGAATTTGCTAGGGATGCACGATATAATCGCCCCCCCCCCCCCCCATCGGTACCGGCATATATCAGCCTTAAAACTGAGTATCGGACCTCAGCCACCCCACCAATATCTAACCAATATGAAACAAATCAGCCCGCTGTTTCTGAAGTATAAAAAAAAACCCTTCTTCTTCTTCAAAAACCTGTTTTTTACAGACTTTAAAACTTCTAAAGACTAGGGGTGGGGAAAACTATCGATACACTGAAATATCGTGATATTTTCATATGCTGATATCATATTGACATTTAAAAACACGGTATTGATCTATTTTACTAGCGAAATCTTGTGAGAGTTCATGAAATCTCGTGAGATTTTGTTAAAATAGCGATGAAATCTCGTGAGATTTTGTAAGTAAAATAGATCGATACCGCGTTTTTAAATATAAATTTGATATTGGTATATAAAAATATGGCAATATTTCAGTGTTTCAATATTTTTCCCACCCCTATTTTTCAAAGTGTTGGAAACGGATAGCAAAACTGCTATTTGAAATGACTGCTTTTTTTTTTTTGAGCTTTAACATCTGTATCGATATCGATTGTTGGCCACATGAGTTTTAAAATATCGGCATATCAAATATTGGCCAAAATTCCAAAATCGTACATCTCTAAATTTTGCTTTTGTTTTCTTTGTTTAAGTGGCCGATGAATCGTTCAGGCATAACAGCCAAGGTGCCAGAGTCCTGTAGACACAGACAACGTTGCAAAGAACCGGTTTAAACTGGATCTTTAGCCTCTTCATTGTCTGTTCTCAGTTCTTTAGTTTCATCTGTGAAAACCAGCAGAGACCAGACAGGAACCAGGGTTCTGGTCCCAGAGAGCTGGTAGCTGGAAACATGACTCAGCACGGAGCAGAAACTGGACCTCAGTAGGTCTGATGGAGGAACGGATCTTACCAGAACCAGGACCTCAGCGGGTCTGATGGAGGGACGGATCCTACCAGAACCAGGACCTCTACTTTAGTGAATCGGTGTTGAATCATCTGGACAGAGAAACAGAACAAAAGGCAGAAACATCAAAGAAGAGTTTTGGAAAGTCCTTCCAGGATCCTGGAGACCTGGTCCTGAAGACTCCTGGAAGACATGACGTTTCGTTACGACGGTTCAGACTGGATGAAGACGAAAGCTGGTCAGATCTGATCTCCAGAACTGGACCGACCCTGGTTCTGACTCGGATTCTGGGTTCAGCATCTCTGCAGCTGTTTTTCTGTCGCTAACGAAACCGTCCTGGTCTCCAACATAATGAATGAATATGATCTCTGCGAGTTTCCAAACTGAACTCCAGCTCCGAGGTAATCTGCTCATCTCCTGGAATATGACCTACAGGTGCCGAGGCCAAGAGCAGCCGTTGTTTGTTTTCCTGCCGCTATCTTGAGATCTTGGTGTTTCATGAGACCAGAACTTCGATTTTCTCAGTATTTTCAGAAACTGGCCTTTTCTCCTGTAACTGGTTTTCACCAGTTCCTTTCTCCAGATTACCAGATGATCAAGATGAGCATGAAAATGAGCCGTTAGTACCTAATTTAATTGGACATTTATACAACTGGCAAGTGTGGTCTTGTGCTTTATTCGAAACTATAACTTCTCTGAACTCTATCAGAGATGGAAATCTTTGTCTTATCGTAGTTTTTAAGGTGCCATGACATCAAATTTCACTTTTCTGGGGTTTTGGGGGTATAATATGATCTATTGTGCACTGATGAGGCCATGTGAATGTCCAGAGGAGAATCAAAGTTCCTGTTTATGGTCTGTCAGCTTTGTCTCTCTGCTCAGAAACAGTTGAATCAGACAGCAGCTTATCATTCTACGTAGTTCTATCATTCTACGTAGTTCTATCATTCTACGTAATTTAATTGCTCCAATAAGAGCACACTATCAAGTAAACAGCGCCCCCCCCCTTCTCTCTCCTAACGGTTTATGCACCGTCCGCTCCCCCCCCTCCCCTCCCTGTCTGATTCAGCTTTGTGTATGGAGCTAGTAGTAACTTCTGTGCAGTCAGGTCTGGATTTTCAAACAAATGGATTTAAAAGAAAACTTCTGCAGCAACACTGAGGGAGGGGGCCACAACCTTGTCATTACCTGTAAGTTTATTTATTTTCTAAATGCTGTCTTGTCTGGTAAACGTAGCTCACACTGTCTGAAGTGCCCATGTTGCTAGCAGTTAGCCTTTAGCAAACTCCGACCGCAGCTTGACCTAGATTCTCCAAATAAGGTCATAGCCAAATAAGGTGTAGCCAATCAAAATGAAGTCAACGTGGTCTCCGGGTAAAGCTCCATATCATCACCGGACCCAACTGTATTACTGAGGAAGTGAGGTCTGGCGTTTCAAAACAATACTCCGCTGTAAAAAATGCCGTTTTTTTCTTTGGAGTATTTACATATAAAGTAATGCCAACAACATAAACTAGTTTTTAACTGCTATGTCATCACTCCTTTAGAAAATAAACCATTTTCTCAGGAAGACATCGCGGTTATCTGGAGATAACCAGACTAAACTTGTCATGGCTGCTCTCATCTTCCATACATTACAGCTTAAACATACTGTTTAAAGCTACGGCCACGCGGAGGTTTTCCATTTTCAGAAATTCAGAAATGCGTCCACACGAAACCCAAAATGCTGCAGTGCGTCAGCCCAGTGAGTAAGTGGCAATACAACGCTGCCGCAAATACACTAAAAACAAAGAAGAAGACAAACTGACGCAATGGAAACCCTATAGCTGTGTCTCATGTTGCGTCTGCACCCTACGAGGTGCTGATTCGTCGGCTGCAGCAGGTCCAAGTCCTGTCCCGTTACAAAACCGTCTGAAGGAGCCTCCAAACCTGCACTCCGTTTGGCCTGAAACGAAGGATCCATCGCATGTGTCCTTCGTGGCCTCGCCTATCCCAGAATTCATTGCACACAAGATTTTGTTTAAAACTTTATTTACATGAGCGGAATGTACAAACTCTGGTGAGGAGAGTAACAAGGAGTTTGATACAATACTGTACACGGTTACATCTGAAAGGTGTGAACAATAAACATACAAAGATGTTTAAATAAAATAAAGGAAAATGAGATATTTAGTGCAAAATTTACGATAAATTATCGTTACAAAGCGATGTAAACACAAAGTTAATCATCGGGAGCTTTTAGAGAATGGGGGCAAGATTAAAACAGAAGGGTAGGAAACTTTTACAGATCATTTTTGTAATTCTACTTGACGTTTTTTAAGTGATGAGAAATATAAAAATCAACAAAACAGGCAAAGTTAAGAATTTTGTTTCATCCCACGGAAGATGTGGGGGGGGGGCGACGACACTGCAGAGCTACGAGTGTAATATTTGGATATTCGTGAATTTCTAATTGTTACATGAAGTGTTTACTGGTAAGAAACAACAGATAATTTGGACTCCGTAGCCTGTGTAGCCTGCAACATGAGACACAGCTTATATTGCCAAAAGTATTTGCTCGCCATCCAAACGATAGATCAGGTGTTCCATCACTTCCATGGCCACAGGTGTATAAATGAAGCAGCTCGGCATGCAGACTGTTTCTAAGCATTAGTGAAAGAATGTGTCGCTCTCAGGAACCAGTAACTCCAGCATGGAACTGTGATAGGATGCCACCTGTGCAACAAATCCAGTGCTGAAATTTCCTCGCTCCTAAATATTCCACAGTCAACTGTCAGCTGGATTATAAGAAAATGGAAGTGTTTGGGAACGACAGCAGCTCAGCCAGGAAGTGGTCACCAAACCCAGACTCCCTCCATCAGATTGCCAGACGGAGAAGCGTGATTGGTCCCTTCAGAGAACCCAGCGCCTTTTTCGGTGTTGGATTCCCTCCCTTCCTACCCTCCCCTCTTTTGTCCAAAAAAGTATATAATCCTCATCCCATCCCATCCTCGCCCTCATAATTTTTTAGTTTTTTATATTCCCCGCTCCCACTTCCAACCCTTATTGTTTTTTTTTTCAACCCCTCTCCCCTTCCTCCTCTCCCTCCATTACATTTTCTCTATCCTTTTTTATCCTCTATTATGGCAGAGCCGCCGCGCCCCCCCGTTTGACCACACCCAATATTGTTTATTTTTTGCTCCGCCCCTCCCTCTCCTTCCCCTTCCCTATCAGCATCCAATCCAACCGCCCGCCCCTTCCTCTTCCTTCTTTCTTCCTCTACCACACTTCATTGTTTACTTCGCCCCCCCCCTCCCTTTTTCTGTTTTTTTTTTTTTTTCCATTCTTCTCCTCCATCCCCACTCCATACTTTTTCATATATACATATATTCCTCTCCCCTCCCTCCCCTCCGTCCCCCTTTTTCTCCTCGAGTTCGCTTCTCCTTTCTATAATTTTCAAACTATGAGAAAACCTGCAGAAGGTAAGTCTCAGAAGTTCATCACCAACGTTGTGTTGTGATGTTTTTGTGGATAAAAAGGCAGGAAATCCTCTGTTTGCACCTGACTTGCAGTAAAGCGTGGTGTACTCAGGGAAGTCTCCGCCTCTGGGTGAACAAGATCAGGTTTCAAATGCTGCAGTTGCCAAGTTCAAGTTGCAACTATGGAAAGTTTTATGGTGTTTTCAGGTTTCTGAGGAAACAGCTGATGTCAAAGCAGATCGTAGACATGAAGACATGTTTGCGGCTGACGATCACAGACACCGTGCTGGAGTCTGGGTGGACAGGTGGAGCGTGGCGGGGCTGTCAGCCGGGCGGTCCCGGCCTCGCCCCGCAACCGTACCCCGTATCTTTTATCACGGCCGCTTATGAAAAGCGATACGGCGAGCTCATGAGCGTGAAGGCCGGGCCGTCGCAGGTGTTCTGTCATCCCTGACGCTTCCACACCTGCGAGGGCACCGAGGCACCGACACCCTGCTCATCTTTTCAGCAGCAGCTGTCAGCGGGCCCGAGGCCTTTTCAAAAGCCTGCGCTGCTCCTCCAACGGCCCGACAACCGCTATTGTTTACCGCGGCCCACCTATTCACAGCAGGGTGGGGGACCTGTCATTAATAAAAGCTCGCTGTCAGGCGGTGAGGCCCTCGTTCCCCTACACTACTTCCTTTTTCTGAGGTAGGAAGACATACGGGGCTGAACCCGAGCTGACATCCTCTACCAGCCATGTAATCAGGAGCAAAGAAGCTGGTAGTAGAGTTGCAGTGAAGGTGGCGGAGCTGCAGGCTAGCACAGTGTCTGCATGTCTGCAGGGAGAATCACAGCTGGATCTGGGATAGTTGCACTGCAAATACAGTATCTAACCAAGTGTTACACTGCAAAATGTGGTGGTTAAAAAGCACTGATACCGGGAAGAATCAGACTAAAATAAAGTGAAATTTTCTGTCCATGCAGTAAGATTATTACATTTGGTAAGATTTCTTGAAATAAGAAAAAATACTGAGACTCTAGACGGTGAGAAATATCTTAAAATAAGTTGTAAAACACTCATTTAGTGAAAAAATCCTTCAAAACTAGTCTGGTAATGCTTCTTTTCAGTGTTTCTCTTTCTTATTTTAAAGTAAAATAATCTTAAAACGATATATTTACATATTTTAATTGCTAAAAAGCCTTTTGTTAGGCAGCACAACACCCACCAACCTCCAAACACGCATGCACCTGAATGGAGCTGGTGAAGGCTTCTTTTACCAAGAGTCAAGTTGGTTTTGGACGATATGGGGCTTGCATTTGGGGTCTTGTGAGTATGAGACAACCTACTCTACCTCCTGAGCCGCTGTTTCAGACTGTCAAACACGTCTCTTTGCTGCCAGTTCTTGAAGTCCTGGTTAGTTGTTCTTGTTTTAAGATCGTTCTCTTAAAACGAGAAAGCAACAACAATCAGATTTCCAGATGAGTTTTAAGTGTTTATCACTAAATAAGAAACTTGAAATGAGTTTTTCAGCTTGTTTTAAGTAAGTTGCCATTTCTCTTACATCTAGATACTTTTTCTTATTACAAGAAACTTGTGTGTATGAACTGGTATGGGAGGTCTTAAAACAAGATTTTACAGCTAAAATTGGGAGCCAAAGACACAAAGTGATCTGAAAAAGTGTCTTAGAGAGATAAGTTAACTTAATATGCATATAAAATATCCAATTTAAGATTCACTTACTAAGTAAGGAATAAAAGACATTTTCTCCAAACTAGATTAATAATCTTACGCATTCTGGCCTTGTCAAGTATTTAACTCTCAAATTGAGATAGTAAAGACAGTTTTTGCTGAATATAAAACTGTAAAACTTGGTCAGATAGACTGTTTTTGCAGTGTGCGGTCTTATATTCAGCAAAAAGTCTTACCAAAGGAAATGTATTTGACAAGAGCAGAATATGTAAAATTTTTAATCATGTTTTGAGAGTAAATGTCTTTTATTTCTTACTTAGTAACTGGTAATTGGTTATTTTATGTGCATGTTAAGTTAAATTTTCTCACTAAGACACTGTTTCAGATCACTTTGTGTCTTTCACTCCCAATTTAAGCTGTGAAAACTTGTTTCAAGACCTCCTGTACCAGTTCATAAACACAGGTTTCACTGCAAAAACTCAAATTCTCAGAAGTATATTTTTCTCATTTTATAATATCTTGTCAGACTCAAACTAAGACAAAATTACTTAAAGAGAAACATTTCAGTGAGATATAAGATCTTGTTTTAAGGAAATGCATCTCGTTTCAAGAAATCTTATCAAGAAAATTTTGCTTGGCCCTTTGGCAGATTTTTTTACTTATAACAAGCAAAAAAAAAATCTTTTTTTAAAAAACTTACTGTATTTTAAGAGTGGCCAAGATTTTTTCTTCGTTTTTTTTTTTTTTTGATTCCAACATTAATACCTGTAAATAATCATAACCATTATAATAAAGAAGGATAAACATAAAACTCCCCTTGGCAAAGCAAATCTGTTCAATACAACAAAGCAGCCACAGCATCAATACGTGAAACGCATTCACACTCATTAATAACAACAAACCTGAGTGGGTTGAACTTCGGTAGCTGAATGTTCCCCTGGTGCTAACATCCCCTCAATAATCTGTGAATTTGGTTGTACTTGAAGTTGCCACAGGACTTTAGATTGTAACGTACATAGTGATTGCACGATAAGGAAAATACCAACATTACTAGTTTTAATATTCTATTTAGTTGTGTATACGCTGGTAAAGGTTGTAGTAAAAGTTCTCCTGAGTTCTCCTGTAATATTCGTAAGACTATAAGTTGGTTGCCATGTAGTTTTAGTTGCTTAGTAGTGCTACGAGTTACAATGTAATGGTTAGTTTTAGTAGTACTAGAAGTGGTTATAGATGTACCAGAAGTGAAAGTGCCCTGACTACACTTGCAGCTCACACATCAATCAAAAACTACCAACTTCCTATTATACGTGTTATTTCTAAAAGGATGTAGGAGTTGCATCCTCCTGTAGACTTCTAATCAGGACATCACGTCCTGGTTCTGGGTGCAGGATAGTTGAAGATTTTAGGAGACCTCATCATGTCTGCAGCACGGCTCATTTTACAGTTACATCTTTATATTGATGAACGTGTCAACAGTAAGGGGGATTCCAATTCTCCCCTTGGCCCTTACCCTTCATTTTGCACGTTCATGTGACGGAGGAGTGGTGTCCGAGTACTGGTTCAGACTGGGGGAAGGGGAAGTGCTAGGGCTATGTGGTCCTCGAAACGGAAATTTTCCAGCAGCACACTAGAAAATAAGTGGTATCATATTACCCACAATTTCATGCGAAATATGAGCAAAATGGCGAGGAAATCGGCAGCCAAAGAAACGCACAAATGTGAGTATTTTTTCTAAATAAAATATAAAAATCGCTATTTTAAGGTTGCTTTAATGTATTACAGACAGTTTTATAACAAATGTGAAAAAAATGCTAGTTTCGCAGTGTTACGTGAATCTGCTCATGTCTGTGACATAGTGTTAAGCTTGAGTCAAAGGCGTCTTTGTTTCCTTTCATTTTTACGTTTTTGGCTCAAAGCCAAAGAAATAATCCAATCACCCAGAAAAGGGAGATTGTTGCTGCTGCAGATGGTATTGTGAAGTCTTCCGGAAACAGCAGTGATATAAGTTTACTGCACCACAGACGACTGTTGGTGACGTGTGAGGATTTTGAAGGGTTGTCCCATTTCTTAGGGGAATAACCAAGGGGCAACTCTGGTGGAAAAGTGTGAAACCAGGAAGTGAAGTTTTTAATTGTAATTCTTTCTTGATCCACTAGGGGCTCCACAACAGAGCAAATCCACATAGACCCCCATGTTAAAAAGACCAACTTCACAGCAGAAATAAACAGTGAGTGGTTTATTTTTTTGGGCGCCCCCCCAGTGTTTTAGTGTTTTCCAGGAGTGATGACACACGTGACACGGCAAGATGGCGACGATGGGGCACGCCCAACTGGCTTCACTTTTCTCTATTCAGACGAGACCGGATACTACGTCCATCTCTATAAACGGTCTATGGGAATAACTCAATCTCTGCCGCTTGAAACGTGGGAAGAGCTAGGAGTAGGGATGACAATAGGAATTGGAATTGGGCCTAACATTCAGGCGTGTAGTGGTGTAAATCGCTGGTTTGATCACGATACGATGTTATATCAATACAGTAGATAGGCGATTCAATATCTGACGTTATCTCAAATTCAGTCGCAATACGATTGCAATTCGATTTGATTTAGGATCTCCAATTAATATAAAATGATACAAAACAACATTACAAGTAATAAACAAGGTTATTGTTTCTTAAAGGAGTTGTATCATGAAAAATGGACTTTTAAGCATGTTACTGTTTATTTACACATAAAAACTTCATTTAAGTAATTTTTTTCTTCATTTGTGCATATTTGAGTAATATATATGAATATTAAGGCCAAGCTCTAGCAAGACTTACTGACCACCGGTGTACGTAACGAGGTGGCACCAATTATGAAGCCACAAATACGCCTGCGCAGCATCGTAGCAACATGCCCACTCTGTTCAAAGGAAACTGAAGAAGAATCCTAACCTATCCACACTCTGAGGAAGAAACAAGCAGCCTGCAGGAAGATTTCCACAGTGACAAGCAGCCGTCAGCTAACAGACGTTTGCTCCAGAGTTCAGAGGATTTTTTTTTCCCTAACTCTAGATGATGGCAAGTTGGAAAAAATGTGGTTGTGTTCAGCGTGGGAGTTTATGTGTAATACTGGATGAATCGACTTGCCAGAAGTGGTTAGAGTTTGTCTTCAGGAGCAGAAAAAACCCTTAAAGCCTGGTCCAAACACACAATTTAGCCCATTTTGGCCCGCGGAGGCGTCGCAGACAGTCGCTCACTGTCGGCCGATTCTCGTCGTCGGGTCGCAGGACGCGTGTCTTCGCTCGTGTAATGTGACACAATCAGCGATTGGCGATTTGCCTGCGCCTCCACGACCACGACGCAGAAAGACTGGCGTGTCAGAATTTTTGTTTGTCCGTGTAGTGTGACCGTCCCCGACATGTCCCTTCATATTACCAATAGGAGGACAGCGCCTTCGCCTCTACCAGAGAGCGCCAGGTGCGCCGGTACACAAACACGTGGTGGAAGGAGGAGAGACGATCCCGCTCCGGGGAGCGGAGGGAGATTTATGGAGCTGTGGCATCAGTTTACTCCAGAAAAAAAGAAAAGAAAAGAAAGACGGGTGTGCCAAATTTATTTTCAACAGTGTTAAACCTCCACGAACATTAAAGGTGTATCTCTCTTGAATATAACATTACTTTATTAACTCAAACATAACCACCTATGTGTGTTATATCAGTAATAGTAATAGTCAACAGTAGTTTACAGCAGGTAAACGTGCACAATGTACGCTCTCAAATAAATCAATACAAAATCCAGAAAACCTTGTTTAAATAACACCGCAACATCGACATTCGCTCAATAGATGAGCAAATATACACCCATGCGCGCTCGTGCACTCAGCCGTAACTATCCACTTTACGCGTGATCATCAAAGCATTAACCCTCTAAACACACCTCTGGGTGCAGAATATAACACAGCGATGCTCTGCTGCGCAGCCTCAGTTTATCATGCGTGTGATTTCATGTGGTTGCCATGGTTTCCAGCGTGCGCTCTAACTGATGGAGTTTAGTGAATGCGTGAGGCGCACCCGTATGCGTTCGTATAACACACTTTATTTCACTTTATCCAGTTTTTAAAAGTAGCGTCACTGGGTCAGCTACTTTGTCTCGTGGCGCGCTGTGCAGCTTGTTTTGCTCCTTGCCTGGCGTCCCGCGCGTGCGTTGCCCTGTGGAGCCGCGCCCGAGCCTTCCTGTTTTTCATGCAGCGGCTTCTGTCGCCTTTAATCCTTTTAGACTCCCGCCCCCCTGCGGCAACCCACAGGCATGTTGCCTGAGGGCTTGCCCGCCCTTTCCTTTCTGTGCCCAGCAGCATTCCCCCCAGCTTTCGCTCTGCCCCTCCCGTTTCCTGCTTTTCCCTCCCCCCGTTCTCTGTGCACCTTAGGGCCCCCACCGCCCGCTTATCCTTCTTTCCCCGCCGGCGGAGACCTCAACTTTGTGTGTTAACTTCACTCCGGACAACTTCATGAATCTCGGGCAGTAAAGTGTTTTTTCTCGGGGATTACTTCTGAAACCTGACGCAGTTCCCACAATAAAAATGCCCCATTGACAGACAACAACACCGGTGAGTGAAAAGTCTCCCAGCTCAATGCTAACTGTTAGCCTATGACTTGTTAGCTAATTTACTTGTCTGGGTCTCTGTGGTACTGCATGTACTTCCAACTCCATATCAGACTCTGGGGCGATCATACAGCTCCATAACAGGCTTCTCCATTTTATTCCATCAATCGAAGTCTGATCATCGATCAATTTTTACAAATAATGTTCATGCGAGTGACGAAGCTGGTGTTAAAACCAAATCTGTTACCTTCAGAATCTGTGTCCGTTCCATGGTGACATCATAAAATGGGTGTAAAATGTTGAGATTGGTTGAGAGCTTCGGTGGTTCGATACAGTCAGACGTTTTACTTCCATGTTGGAAATTACATGCATAGAAATACTAATCCTTACACCAGATTAGTTTCTATAGTGGTGAGGGAACATGTTTAGCTTATATATGCCTGTAGTTGATTTTGGAACGTTTGGAAAGCTGATACAGCTCCTTTAACTTAACTGTAAGCTTTGCAGTACAGTCTCCCTGTGTCACATATCCACAGCACAACTATAAACATGGATTTTGTTGTGAAAATATTGTGTTAGAGGACCTTCAAAATAAAGCCATCTTCATAATAAAAGTGGGATTACTATCGATTTTTGGTTGATATTGGGGTTTTGGATCGATTTGCGATTGATACATCGATCTATATTGATGTAATCGATATACACACACCGGACACTTTATTAGGGAAACCTGTCCAACTGCTCGTTAATGCAAATTCTAATCAGCCAATCACATGGCAGCAACTCAATGCATTTAGGCATGTAGACATGGTCAAGACGATCTGCTGCAGTTCAAACCAGCATCAGAATGAGGAAGAAAGGTGATTTAAGTGACTTTGAACGTGGCATGGTTGTTGCTGCCAGACGGGCTGGTCTAAGTATTTTAGAAACTGCGGATATACTGGAATTTTTCCACGCAACCATCTCTAGGGTTTACAGAGAATGGGCCCAAAAAGAGAAAATATCCAGTGAGCAGCAGTTCTGTGGGTGCAAATGCCTTGTTGATGCCAGAGGTTCAGAGGAGAAGGCCAGACTGGTTCCAGCTGATAGAAAGGCAACAGTAATTCAAATAATCACTTGTTTCAACCGAAGTCTGCAGAAGAGCATCTCTGAATGCACAACACATCCAACCTGGAAGCAGATGGGCTACAGCAGCAGAAGACCACACCGGGTGCCACTCCTGTCAGCTAAGAACAGGAGACTGAGGCTACAATTCACACAGACTCACCAACATTGGACAATAGAAGATGGAGAAATGTTGCCTTGTCTGATTAGTCTCCATTTCTGCTACCAAATTCGCATGGTAGGCTCAGAATTTGGTGTCAACATCATGAAAGCATGGATCCATCCTGCCTTGTATCAACAGTTCAGCTTGGTGGTGATGGTGTAATGGTGTGGGAGAGATTTTCTTAGCCCACTTTGGGCCCCTTAGTACCAACGTGGCGGTTTAACCACCACAGCCTACCTGAGTATTGTTGCTGACCATGTCCATCGCTTTATGACCACAGTGTAGCATCCTCTGATGCTGCTTCCAGCAGAATAACGCGCCATGTCATAAAGTGGGAATCATCTCAGACTCTTTTTTTTTTAACATGACAATGAGTTTTTTGTACTCAAATGGTCTCCACAGTCACCAAATATCAATCCAAAAGAGCAGCTTTGGGATGTGGTGGAACGGGAGGTTCTCATCATGGATGTGCAGCTGACAAATCTGCAGCAACTGTGTGATGCTGTCATGTCAATATGGAGCAAAATCTCTGAGGAATGTTTCCAGTACCTTGTTGAATCTATGCCACCAAGGATTAAAGCAGTTCTGACGGCAAAATGGATCCGACCCGGTACTAGCAAGGTGTACCTCATAACGTGGCCGATGAGTGTGGATTGATGTATTGTTACACCCCTATGGAGCTATTGCTGTAGTTGTCCATTTAAGAAATTTTTGCCGTTTAAAAGTAATTAAAAAGCCATGAAGAAGTGTTATATTACCGAATCTAATATTCTGTTTATAGTCTATTAAAACTATTGTTATTGCAGATGAACAGACTCAAGATGTTGAGACTGAAAATAAGCCGTAAAGAAAAGCCGTAGGTTTATAATTAATGGAGACACACGTCTCCACACAGATGATACCAGTTTGGGTTTATTTGTGCAATAAGACTTTCAGTGGTGTTATTCCTGCGCGAAATGAAAACAAAAACAAGAAGAAGTTGAAACAGACAGACTTTATCCTTGAAGTGTTCGGGGCTGCCAGCAGGCAGCAGGAAGAATGCATTACAGTCCCTCCAAAGGCGGCTCGGACGGGCCAACATGTTGCACTTGGCATGTCCTCACGTCCACAGAGACAGAAATTTGTTTTCCACGGAGCCGGCTGGCTGGCCGCGCGACTCCAGCGCAGCCCTTTGTGCGTTCGCTGCCCGTCACCCAGAAAAGGGCTGGAGCTGTCAGGAAACGTTACATCTGTAAGAGAAGTTGGCCTGCGCTCCGGTTGCGGCGCTGCCAGGGAGAGCTGGGCTGCATGCGCCAGTAATTAGATGCAGTTTATTGTCCGCGCGGGGTCAGCGGACTGAGGTTCGGGGGCTTTACTGCTGCTTGAGCGCGCAGATTCACTGTTGACGCTGATAGGAACGCAGTGGGGGGCCACTCCACTGGGTGTGTGTTTGAGAGCAGGAGTACATTAGAAGAAAGGACACACACATACATGCGTGCACACACACACGTTGTTGTGCTCCCAATCATGCAACGTCCCATCCAACAGCATCGCCGGGCTGCAGTGTGAAGCTCGGTGGGGGGCTCATGACATCTCTGCTCCCCACAAAGCTTACACCCCCCGGTTTCTGTGTGTGTGCTTTGAATTGCCAACAGAGGGGGGAGTGTATGCATGTGTGTTAGTGCTCCATGAATGAGGGGTGAGGGAGTGTCAAGCCTGCGTAAACCGGTCGTAAACATGATGTGTTTACATCCTTCATTGGAAAACAAGGCCAGCAGCTCACCTGGTAAACTTCTGACCCCCCCCCCCCCCCCCCCCCCCCGACTTTCCTGCTCTACATCCAGAGGATAGAGAGGATTGGTCCTTCCTCTCATCCCCCTCCGGCGTGAGCTGAGTGGAAATCGCTCACCAGTGTCCTCACATGGCCTCTCCATCCTCCCCCATCTCTCTGTGATGCTGAAGACTGAGGATGAGGATGTGGAAGACCGTCGCCGGTGGTGAGAAGGCATGCAGCTCAGCAGCCGGCTGACAGCTGTCCCCCGTCACAACACACTCCTGCTGCTGCTCAGACGGCTGGGAAGTAACGGGTCACATTTAAAATACTGTGCAAAATAAGAGAACCTGGATTCCGTTATAGTCACAGTCTGAACTGGTGTACTCTGAATTCAGTTACTTCTAGAGATTACTTTACATGGCACAAGACGCAGGTTACACTGACTGTGTGGATGCAGGAGGTGTTACCTGTGCAGCGACTCTGCAAATCAAAGCCTGAGACTTTCCACAAATGACAAAAGGATGGGAAAAACCTCACAGAGGACAAAAATGCATCTTTGTCACGGAAATGTAGACAATAGTTAAGCCCAGCATAAACTAGCTGCGTTTACATGGCACAATTTTAATCCGATCAAATGCCAATCAGAATAAAAATGCGTCATGTAAACATGTCAGCTGATCCGATCAGAAAGAATTTTCAATCCGATAGAGAGAGGTGGTTTAAACCTTTTTACGATCCGATCAGCAGGAAAAAATGAGCAAGTAAACGCTTACTCAGATCATTTCTGTGGAATTTTGTCTCTGCGCATGCTTGAACCATGTGGGGGTTGCGTAATGTGGCAGATTCAGGGAAGACGGCTTAAGCAAAACACAACAGGACTGTGCTGTAAGGCAACCCCAGATAGCAAATAGATGGTGCTGCGGATCCGCGGCAGCTGCGCTGTTCGCCACGGATCCGCCCCCTTCCTGATTTCTGTTTTTTTTTTTTTTTTGCATGTTTCTCAATTAAATGTTTCAGATCATAAAACAAATTAAAAAACTAGACAAAGATAACAAGTAAAAACAAAATGCGGTTTTTAAGTGCTGATTTTTATTTTTAAGGGAGGAAAAAAATCCAAACCCACATGTCCCTGTGTGAAAAAGTGATTGCCCCCTAAACCTAATAACTGGTTGTTCCACTCTTAGCAGCAACAACTGCATCAAGCGTTTGTGATAACTGGCAGTGAGTCTTCTACAGCGCTGTGGAGGAATTTTGTTCCACTCATCTTTGCAGAATTGTTGTAATTCAGCCACATTGGGGGCTTTTCCAGCATGAACCGCCTTTTTAAGGTCATGCCACAGCATCTCAATGGGATTCAGGTGGGGACTTTGACTAGGCCACTCCAAAGTCTTCATGTTGTTGTTCTTAAGCCATTCAGAGGTGGACTTGCTGGTGTGTTCTGGATCATTGTTCTGCTGCAGAACCCAAGTGCGCTTCAGCTTGAGGTCACCAACAGATGGCCGGACATTCTCCTTCAGGATTTTTGGTAGAAGCAGAATTCATGGTTCCATTTACCACAGCAAGTCTTCCAGGTCCTGAAGCAGCAAAACAACCCCAGACCATCACACTACCACCACCATATTTTACTGTTGCTATGATGTTCCTTTTCTGAAATGCCGTGTTACTTTTACACCAGATGTAATGGGACCTCCACCTTCCAGAAAGTTCCACTTTTGTCTCGTCAGTCCACAGAGTATTTTCCCAAAAGTCTTGGGGATCATCAAGATGCTTTCTGGCTAAACTGAGACGAGCCTTTATGTTGTTTTTGCTCAGCAGTGGTTTTGGTCTTGGAACTCTGCCATGTAGGCCATTTTTGCCCCCCAGTCTCTTTCTGATGGGGGAGTCATGAACACTGACCTTCATTGAGGCAAGTGAGTCCTGCAGTTCTTGGATGTTGTTCTGGGGTCTTTTGTGACCTCTTGGATGAGTCGTCGCTGTGCTCTTGGGGTAATTTTGGTCGGCCGGCCCCTCCTGGGAAGGTTCACCACTGTTCCATGTTTTCACCATTTGTGGATAATGGTTCTCACTGTGGTTCTCTGGAGTCCCAAAGCTTTAGAAATGGCTTTGGAAACTTTTCCAGACTGATAGATCTCAATGACTTTTTCTCATTTGTTCCTGAATTTCTTTGGATCACAGCATGATGTCTGTGCATGAGGTGTGTATCAGTGGGCATGGTGTATGCAGGTGTACAAGGATTGGTGTTGGAGAGAGTGAATGTCTGAGAGTAACAGGAAAGAGAACCGTGCAGGAGGGGAGGGATGTGTAGCAGGAGGAGGGTGGGAAGGGCGGGTGTCAGGGGTGCATATGGAGGACAAAGTAAATAGGGGGAGTGAGGAGTGTGTGTGGGAAGGGAGGTGTGTGTGGGAGTGAGGAGTATGGGTTGGGGGGTTGAGGAAGATGCGTGTGAGTCGTTGAAGGGAAGGAGGTGTGGGTGATGGGGGGCATGTTTTTCTCTCTCTCTCTTCTCTCTCTGTTGCACTTCTTATCGTATCTTCTCCAAACTTTAATTTCCCTCCTGTCAAGCCCAGCAATACGATGTAAAATGCAGTGATAAACATTTAATTAAAGCAATAAAATGAATGAATTCAGAATATCAAGGAGAGCCTTACATTCATAAAGCTCCTCTTGGCAAAGCAAATCTGTTCAACACAATAAAGCAGCCAGATCATCATTCTGCTGCTACCATGCTGGACAGGACAAGTTAGAAAGAAAAAAAAAAAGAATTCATCAAAAAGAGCCCGAGGTTTTAATGGTGTCCATTTAATCTGTTTACTGTATTAAATTAAGTCAAAATCCATGTTGATGTTCTTGTGTGTGTCCACATCGTTTCATCATCTTCTCTTTGACCTGGAAAGTTTCTTCCTACGATCTTCTCACGAGTTTTGAAATCGCAGACATCCTTTTGGAAGGACCGTTGTATGCATGCGATTGCACAGGATTTGAAACAAGTTATTAATTGTTCTGCCGTTCAGAAACGCCTTTCAAACATCTGAGTAGATGAACAAGTCATTTTCTTCTCTAAAGTCCTGCAGATAAACCTGATGCCACATAAATAACCACAAAATGACTCTTTCACAGACATCAAATTAATCAGAGTTCCAGATGAACCAGAAGTTTTCAATATCATTTAACTTTGATATAAACTGCTCTCTGAGGCCTTGTGGACAACGCTTGTGGACAACTTTGTATCTGGGAAGGAAATCAAAGAGATCTTAGAGAGATTTCCACCCCACAAGTTGTCCAAACTTCAAATGGCGGCCTGTTTGTCAAGAACTGGCTGTCCCAGCTACCTCAGGCCCACAGCAGACGCTATGATGCAAAAGCATCACTCGCTATTTCATCACTGTTTCTGCAGAGCTGCAGCTCTTCATGTCAAAATGCTGCACATACAATCAGAAAAAAGAAAGAATGATTGCAAAATCTGACCTGCAGTGCCAGGGAAACTTTCTTCCTGGCCAAAATGAACACTGGTTTGCCAAGAACCAGTTGACCCAACATCTCCAGATAGGACAGTCCTTTGCGTACGAGCCCATTCCAGATGTCTTTTGAGTTTTCTAAAAGAAATGAACATCCAAACCTCAACTAGAGAAATACAATGATCACTCACTGACACAATATGTCAGTAAGTGATATTTTAGATATTTGACCTGTGACTGATTCCAGCTGAGATTTCATGAAAACAGAAAAAACAAAGTTATTCCAGTTTTCTCTTCTTGTTCCATCTCTTTAAATATTCCATGTGTCAGTTGTACAGAGACACAGTTTAATCCTCTTTTGAAAGAAGCAAATACTTTAACAATATTTTTACTGAATTCAATGTGACATCTATAAATAAGGCCCTTGGCTATTAGCATAAAAACATGCTAATAGCTTAGTGCTGTTGTACTGTTTTCGGTCTTCTATTGACCATGTTAGAAGTTATTGTTCGTTAGATTTCTCCTGACTGTTCGTATTTGTTCTTAGCAAAGAACAAATACCAGGGAGGAAGAGTTTCATGAATGGAACAGTCTTTGTAAACAGTTTGTAAGTGGGACTTAGGGTGGATTCACACCAGGATAGTCTGGGGACTCTGTCCGATTGTGGAGATATTTCAGAAAAATTTCACACATTTCTTTGCTTCAGTTTGCGTTAATACTGCAGTAACCGAAGCGGACAAAACCATCTGGTTAAACTACCACAGAAACAACAGCTGCTCACTAGGGGGCAACACTAACCAATACAACCACTCACCAATGATAAAGAAGCAGTACAGGGTTTCCACAGGGTCTTAAAGGAGCCATCACCCAGAAATCCCACTTTTTCGCGTTACAACATGTGTACTGGAACTGGACCTCAGTTATAACATACCAGAAACTCCGGTGAGTGAAAGTGACTTCGTCTTTGAATGCGGGCTCTCTCTTCTCACCAGAATCAGCCACAAGCATGCGCTCTCCACAGTACGCGGTTTGGATTTCTTTCTCCCAATGACGTGAACGAGAGAGGCTGCTAGCTGCTAAGCTAGCCTCTTTAGCGCCACCTAAAAGCAGCTAATTACTAATGTAGCTACAGAAGCTAACACTGTTTGGTTAACTTCACGTCACACGTCCGCTCCTTATAGTCATCAGAGTCCAGCCCTTTTACTCCGCGGATCCTCTCTATCAACCGCACTGTTACGTTTTTATCACGTTTTTTTCTGTTGGGACATCATTTCCTTCACCTGCTCTGTCCTGATAAAACTTTGTTTTGGCTTTGACGTTTGCCTCGTGAACGCGCTTACAGACAGCTCTAACTCTCGTGCGTATTCTCGCGACAAACAAAAGTTGGGGATAAAAAGAGGTTTAAATGAGCTCATTAAATTTCCGTCCCACCCAACTATAATTAAAAATTATAGGGGGATTGACTTGGCATTTTTTAGCGAATTATAGGGGGAGTGGATAGCCCGGTGGTAGCGTCGTGGGCTTGGGCGCGGAGGACCCGGGTTCGATTCCCCCACACGACCCCTGTGGACCCCTGAGCAAGGTCCTTAACCCCCCACCAACTGCTCCCCGGGCGCCTTAAATAGCAGCCCACTGCTCTCTGATACTCACAGAACAGAGATGGGTAAAATGCAGAGCCCTGATTTCCCCTCGGGGATCATACTAGTATAACATCATACTTATTTGAAGATAATTTAAGAAGGATTGTGTATGTAAAACAGCAGGTTATGACACCTTTAAAAGTCTAAATCTACAAATACCTTAAAAAGTCTTTAAATTTGACAGTAATGGTTTTAAATTTCATATGGTAGGTCTTAAATGATCTCGTACTCCAACAGATTTCCATCACTTAGAAACATGACAGCGAAGACAAAAAAGAAGAAGAAAACACCAGATCCACGTGTTTTTCCCAACCAGTAAACCTTGACAGAGCCTTTATATATGCCAATCAGGAACAGATCAGGGCAGGTCTTATCACAGCCGTCACCTGTTAGCCTGAGAACATTCTCAGCTCATTTAACATTGAAGTCAATGGCTTCATTGCGGTTTCTAAGTTCCTTTTCCAGTTTTACAGACAAACAGTAACAACTCAGCCTTCTGTTGTATTGCCAGTTAATGTTTAAAAGCTCGTAAGTACAGCGTTAGTTTATTTAGATTTCCTACAGATCCAGAATTTTATTTCGAAGAAGACAAAGAAGCAGGTCGGACCTACCGGGTACCAGTGGGACCTTTCTGCATGTCTCTCCTGTCTACAGCTTCTGTTTACTGGAGCTTCAGCCACCAACATGTTGAGACTTCTAACACATGAAACTGCGATCATATCTTCTGAAATATTCTTTTTCAACCGTCATTGCTTCATCAGCTGCTTCCAAAGATGCTTCCTTCCCTCCATCCTCATCTTTATAATAGGGAACTATTTAAAACTCAACTGGAACCATGTAAGTTGTTATCTTCTCATTCTTTTAAAAGGCTAAATATTTGCTAACTCGTTAGCCTGTTAGCAGTGAGCTAACACAGGGAACGAGTGCCTCTCCTCTGTCACGCCTGGCTCTATGTCAAACCGGTGCAGCTCCTTAACAGTTGTCGGTCCGCTTGTGCTGTTCTTGGTCGCTCCTTACAGTTCTAAGTTCCCTCGGTGTCGTCTTGCAGGCTTTTAGCTGAACCGAGTGGACCTGAGGCTGGGAAACAGACTGCAGGCAGTTGGCTACAGTTCTACTCTGGTTCTAGTTTGTAAAATGTGACTTCCCCAAATTCCTCAGCATTCTCACACTATTCTGAACTGGCTGATGATCCACCACACACACCAGTTCCAATCTAGCTGTTCTGGAGCATCTTTCATGTCTTGGTTTGTTGTTGTATTGCGGTTAAGGTCGTGTCATAATGACGTAAAATTCCAATTTGATGACATGATGGAATAAGATATCATCATATTTTCCATATAATAAATGTTGGGATTTTTTTTCTTCTATTTAAAATCCTTTTAGCACCAAAACGTTTGAAGTGAAGTTAAGAGTACGGGCAGTTTAGATGATTAAAATTGCACAAAGTCGCTAGGAGTTATGGTAATTTGAAATACACATGATGCCACTGGTGATTCCCGTGGTGTGAAAAGGGTTAAAGCAGACCAAACCGCCACAGTGCGAACGCACTCTTAAGAACAGATGTGCATAAACTTGTTGAATGAGGCCCATCGATCCAGAAATGTGCTGGTTTGTTCAGCTGCAATGTTGGTTTTAGAGTGAAGAGGCTTTCTCGCATAGCACCTCCCAACAAACCTCCCTCATGTGCATGTCATTCAGTTCTGTCCATTCATTTGATTCAGGTGTGTAGGAGAAGGAATGCAACCAAAATGTGCAGCATAGTAGCTCCTGAGGACCTGTGGGGACCCCTGGCCTACTAGATGGAGACCCCAGAGCAGGCTTGGGGTTTCATTTTCCCTCTGGCTTGGAAACACCTATGAATCCCCCAGGAGGAGCTGTAGTGTTGGATGTCTGGGCTCCCTCCTCAACCTGCTGCCTTCACAGCCGACCCTTGGACGAGTAAAAGATAGATGGATTGATAGTTCTGTCTTGACACATGAGTTTAACTTTTAAAGGGTGTAATTTCTTTTTCATAACTATAGTTAACAGATTGAAAGCATTAGTATCCATCATGGGATCCCATTGTGAGTGTTTGAAAACTCCCTCAAGCATCCAGGCAAATGTAGAGGCTCAAATTCGTGTTTATTAATTTCCGAGTGGTATTTGTGGTGTTTAAAACATCAAAATATAAGAAAATATGACTTTTTGAGAAAAAGAAGCGTGAAAACAAACATTAAAGTGACATAAATCTAGTTTATGAACTGTCTTTCATGCCTTAATTCCTCTTTGTTCTGATGTTAACATGTGGGATCAAAAGCCTCTCCACTGTAACATAAGGAATGCCCACAGAGAGACAATCCAGGACAGTCTTTTGTTCTTCTCTCATTGTCACTCTGCATGCACGCTTGTTTAATTCTTTGTCCTCCCAATCGCTTATGGAAATTGGCTCATTTTCCCAACACAATGATGAGCTGTGCTGAGTGAAAGGAGTGCACAGTGCCAGCCCTGTTTCATCTTTTTGTCCAGCCTGAGAGGGCCGAAGGAGAAACAGTGAAAGAAATGATTTTTAAGTGCATCTCCTCGCCGCTGCATGCCTGCCGCTTCTTTCTTCCACCCGTTTCACCAATAAATCAGCAGATAACAGGCGTGACCACAGCGCTTTGTTTTGCCTGGGTAAACAGTTTAAAATGAATCTTAACTGGCCTGGCCCTGGGAATACATTTCATATTATGCATGTACGGTGGGGCCATCCAAAGAAAGAACAAAAAAAAATGGATGGTGGATCGGGGATGATGCCAAAGGAGCAATCAAGTCTTCTCACTGAGCCTGCAGGCCAGACAAAAGCCTGCACACAGTCCCTCAGGGTGTTAGCTATGCATGCTTTCCAGTTGCCGTGGTTAGGACGGGTCGGCCTGGGGAGTTGGAGGTGGAAGGGGCAGACACCAGGACGGACGTGTCAGTCCCAGATCAGATAATTAGAAACACTGTTTACGTCAAGTCTGATCTCACACTGCTGAGATTTACAGTATCTAGAGGCAAAATTAAGAAATGAGACTAACGAGTGAGGCGACTGCAACCACCAGCCAAACGGGAGCACAAACTGAAGCTATAACGCTGTTTTCTACGCTGATAAAGTCTTTTTCTTCATAGTGCCACTTTTAAGTGTCTTTCAATTGATCTGGATTGTTTGCTGACGGCAGAGGAATCCATAACTATCCCTTAAAGCGTTTGAATTCACCGCAACGTCTCCTTCCTGGATCAAAACTGATAGGTACGCGGATACAGCGTCAATGACGTCACATCCGCAGGACTGCGCGGGAAATTTGGCCAACGAATCACAGCGCATTATGTAGCACACAGCCTGTTCAAGGCAACGCAGAGAGACGTGGGTGGGCTCGTTCTTTTTGGTTTTTAATGCTTCATCAACCATTAGCATTAAAAACTGGACACATGTTTATTCTTTCACAATTCCTGCCTCTAGATCCTTTAAATAATGAACCTGCAGCTCCTTCAACAGCCTGACCACCTCCCTGATGGTCAGATTTCACTCATTACCTCCACCAAGGAGGTTATGTTTTCGGTAGGGTTGGTTTGTCTGTCTGTCAGCAACTTCACGGAAAAGTTCTGGACGGATTGACCTGAAATTTTCACCAGCTGTGTCCCTCAGCCCAAGGACGAACCCATTAAATTTTGGTGGGGATTTGGATCACCTTCTGGATCCAGGAATGTTTTGAAGGATTCTTAATCATTGTGAGATCAGCCACATTGTGGAATTTTTGCATATTACTCCATACAAATGGCCCGAGTGTTTGGTAAAAAAAAAAAAAAATTACAAGAAAGGATCTCAGAGATTTCTGTAATGTACCAGGTACAATATGAACTATGAGCTTTCCAGTTTAACTTTATAAACCGAAACAAAATTTAATATAAGACGCAATAAAAGTTTAGGTGTAAATCACAACGTGAGGGGAACATGAGCTTTCTTGGCAGAGGTTTACGCTCTCTGAGTGCTTTTCTTGTTTCTGACTGAAATTTACTGTTTCAGTAACTTACTGAAGGGCCTTGTCACAGCGGTTCACCTCCACGCTGGTCCAGGGACTTAAACTGGTGTCCCCCAGTTCCATGTCCACCTCTCTAACCAGGTCTTGTCCTTTCCACATTATTCAGCAGACTTTCTGAACCTTTTCCAACTTTTATATAATTTAAAATATCAGATATCGGCCAAAATTCCAATATCGTGCATCCCTACAAATTAGTTCAGTGGCGAGGAGAACATATTTAGCTTATGCCTGTACAGTAGTTGGTTTCCAGTGGCATCAAACACCACGGCCAGATGCCATAACCACCATGAGTTCAGTTCAGTTCAGCTTTGTTTATACTGTACCCCTACTATACCCTGGTCCTCGAGGACCACTGTCCCTTCAGGTTTTCCGTGTGTCCCCTTCCAGCACACCTGATTTAAATCAAATGCAGGATGAGGGCCAAGGTTCCTCACAACCGAGCAAGAAAAGATGGTGTAGTCTACATGATATGCAGGTATACAAAAGTTTTGTTGTTTTTTGTTTTTTTTTAGACTTTAAAAACAGCAGGCTAATCGGTTAAATATCAGTGGCGTGGCCGATGTCCAATACTCAGTTTCAAGGCCTATATATGGCCAATACCGATAGGGGGCATATTATATTGTGCATCCCTACTAATTTGGTGTTAAATATCAGTTTCATGTGTCTAATTTCCAACACAGAAGTAAAACAGCTGACTACATTAAACCACTGAAGCTTTTTCGAAGTTTTACGCCTACTTCATGACGTCGTCCCAAAACAGTTACAGATTTTGGTGTAACACCGGCCTCATAACTCACATGGGGTAGATATTTGTAACTAATGACGGATGACCAGACTCCAATCGCTGGAATAAGATGGACCACCCTGTTATGGAGCTGTATGAACTCGACCCAGTCTGATATGGTTTAAATGCGGTACCACAGTTTCAGAAGTAATCCCTGAGAAAAAGCACGCTCCTGCCCCAGATTTGTGAAGCTCCCAGTTGTGAAATTCACACAAAAATGTTGCTCCTGAAGACAAAATCAAATCACTTTTGGCGAGTAGATCCAGCTATCAGTACAACAAATAAACTGCCACAGTAACATGCTGGCATTCTGACATCCCGCCATTCCGACACCATTTAGACTAGGAATCACCAATTCCGGTCCTCGAGGGCCGGTGTCCTGCAGGTATTAGGAGCTCTCTTGCTGCAACACTCCTGACTCCAATCAGTGGATAATTACCAGACGTGTGCAACAAGCTCTGCACACGCCACAAGGTGTGTCGCAGCAGGGCAGCTCATAATACCTGCAGGACACCGGCCCTCGAGGACCGGAATGGGTGATCCCTGATTTAGACATACCACCATTCCAAAATACCGCTATTCCGACACACTTCTTCACCAAATGAATAAATATTTGCTAACCACAATATAATTTGGTAAAATGCCAAGGAATGAAATACAGTTTTCCCTCCAAACCCTCCGGATATGAAACTGCAGTGCGCTTGCATACAAACAAACGAGAGGATACCACTTTTACAATGACGGCAAATCATTAGATTACTGATCTAAAATGTGAAAAAAAGCTACAAGACTTAGATATAATTAACAGCACTGAGGGATTCAGTCGTCTCTATTGCTTTTTAAATTATGTCGAGAGCGAGCGCGCTGCTGATTTCTTTAATTGTGTGTTCAATAAAGTTTTACCTTCTGAAATCAGATTTTTAAACAGTTGGAGATCAGTGTTTATCTGGATTTATCCGGCTTTATTCCGAACCATTTCACTGAACCTGGACGATTTGCGGCGTGTCTGGAGATAAAAGAATGTAATAATATTCATAACACCGGTTTATTGCGACATGTGTAAAAGCGCACAAAGATGCTGTACAACATGAAGGAGACTGGACATCATTCACATGTTTTCACTGGAATTAGTCTAATTACGTCATTCATATCTGCAACTGCAGTTATTAAAGGAATAGTACACCCAAAGATCGGTGTGCGCTCATTTTCTACTCACCCTCATGCTGAGCAAGACTCTGGAGCACTTTTTTAATATCTCAAATGCGTCGGAGATTGGACAGGTTTTTGTTTTCCCCCAACTTTCATATAACGGAGTTCACCGGGGCCCGATCCAAAAAGGTCCATAAAAGTCCACAAAAACTTGTCAATATTCATCCATACTGCTCGTCCAATGTAATGATGAGCGGGTAGCGTCCATAATTTACTGGAAACCACATCATTTAGTATATTTTAATAGCTTAAACAGTACTACGGCGAAGCGCATCCATGAGAGTTCACGACACTACGGAAGCTGCGGCAGACGAGATTGCGCGTTCTCTTTTTCTTTCTTTCTTTGTTTTAAACCAAAAGCCAACCCCTCTTGTATTTGTCAGCTCATTCACTCTTCACACAATGTAAACAGCAAATTTCTTCTTCTACGCTTGCATTATCGGCAGAGTAGGCGCTAAACGCTCCGGTTTCCGTAGTATCGTGAACTCGCATGGCATTTGTGGCAGCTACATGTAGTACTGTTTATGCTATTAAGATATACTAAAGGATGTTGTTTGGAGTAAAATATGGACGCTACCCACTCAGGATGCTTGGATTACATTGGATGAGCAGTGGGGAGGGGAAAAAATATTGATACACTGAAATTTTGCGATATTTTCATATGCTGATATCATATTGACTTTTGAAAAAGCAGTATCGATCTATTTTACTAAAAAAATCTTGCGATATTTCACCGTTCTGTTACCAAATCTCACGAGAATTCACAAAGGTTTCACAATATTTTCGTATGCTGATATCATATTGACATTTATAAATGTGGTATCGATCTATTTTACTAACAAAATCTCGTGACATTTTATCGTTCTGTTACGAAATCTTGTGAGTTCGCAAAAAATTCACAAAATTTTCATATGCTGATATCATACTGATATCTAAAAACGCGTAGGCTATCAAGCTATTTTTCCAACGAAATCTCTTAAGAATTCACAAAAATTTCATGATATTTTCATATGCTATTGTATTGACATTAAAAACATGGTATCAATCTATTTTATGAACAAAATCTCACGATAATTCATCGTTCTGTTATGAAATTTCACGAGAATTCATGAAACATCATGAGATTTTGTAACAGAACGATGAAATCTTGTGAGATTTTGTAAATAGAATAGATCTATACTGCATTTTTAAATATCAATTTGAATCTTAGATTTTTTTTTCTCGTAATTTGTTATATAAAAAAAGCCCTTAGATTATTAAAGCGTACATGTATCTCATGTGGAATATGTGGATGGTGTACTCTTTTGTGTCTGTCAGATGTTATATGTCAAAACTCAATGAAAAGTAAAATTGAAAAAAAGGGAAAAATATCAATTTCATATCGGCATATGAAAATATTGTGATATTTCAATGTATCAATAATTTTCCCACCCCTATTTATCAGTGTCAGAAACAGATAAAAAAAACTGCTATTTGCAATGACTGCTTATTTTTTCAGCTTTTATATCGGTATCGATATCGGTTATCGGCCACATGAGTTTTAAAATATTGGCATGTCGGATATAATTCCAGTATCATGCATCCTTATTTAAAAGGTGCACCCTCAGGTTATCAGGTCACAGTCTCTGCTCCACAGCAGCGGCTTGGATCTCATTTATTTCTCTCAAATTGTACGAATTGTGTTGTTTTCACAGCTTCGATGATGATTCAGCTTTCCAGAACAATGCAGCTAATAACGGGTGTGAGGAGGTCATGGGAAAAGCACCGCGGCTGCCAGCTCGTACTGATTAACCCTCTGCAGACTGCAGAGCACGGTGTGAGCGGTCACACTTCTTCTTCATGCTCTGAAATGTGTTGCTGCAGAAACCAATGCATAAACGTCATTAGGTGAGGCTTTTTGATGAAAGCAAGGGGGTGCGGTAAACTTCTAAACCCTCGTTTGTCAAATGTCCCATAAGAGAGATGGATTATCTATTCATGGAGTTGTTTATGACTCTCTTTCATGTCCTGTTTGCCCACATTAAGGCCCAGCAATCAGCCCCATGTGACGCTTCATTATACCTCCAGGAC
Organism: Atherinomorus stipes; assembly: GCA_023101725.1. Lineage (NCBI taxonomy): Eukaryota > Metazoa > Chordata > Actinopteri > Atheriniformes > Atherinidae > Atherinomorus > Atherinomorus stipes. The sequence continues at coordinate 4,855 of JALJCO010011044.1, read as the reverse complement.
ACTTAAGAGCTTGTTGTTCTCTTTCCAGTCCATTGCCTCCTGGATCCTGTTCAACTTTGCTGTGTTCTAGTTAAAATAAGTTGTTCTGCGGACGCCACTCTGAGGCGAACATCTGCTCGTATAAACAGGCTTAGTGATGAGCGCCAAGACGTATAACCTGAGGGAAAATGAAGGGTTTGTCCACTAATCTGCACTCTGTCAAACACCAGCCTTTGTAGTGGGTTTTAGTGTGTTTGCACAAGGGAATGCAACACTGTCAACCCGGGCATTATCCTCCAAAGCCCTCGCTGTTTGTGCTGCTCGAGTGCACCCTCGTTAAACCGAACGACGCTCGCAGCAGCCGAACTATGCACATATTATCCAGCAGAACGCGTTAAGATGTCACTGTGACCCGTGTGGAGGCGGATCCGTCTTGTGCAAGAGTTCGTTTATCTAAAATACGGTGCTGGATGCTTTTAAATGCTCAACTGTCGTCTGTTTCCTCAGTAAAGAAAAGAGCCTCGTACGGGTAAAGTTCAAACCCAAAACATTACAGCTCCGATAGATGTCTGATCTCACTGTTCGTTTCAATGTTCAATGTTGAAACTGGTTCCATATTTTTTAGTAATAACAGGGACGCACGATATGATCAGCCCCATATTGGTATCGGCCTTAAACTGAGTATCGGACATTGGCCACCCCACCAATATTTAACCGATCAGCCCAGAAAAAAAAAGAAACTTCTTCTTCTTCTTTAAAAACTTCTTTTTTACAAACTTTAAAACTTTAAGACTAGGGGTGGGAAAAAATATTGATACACTGAAATATGGTGATTTTTTCATTTGCCAATATCAAATTGACATCTAAAAACGCGGTATCGACCTATTTTACTAACGAAATCTCGCAATATTTCATCGTTCTGTTACCGAATTTTGCGGGAATTCACCTCACCTCATATTTATTGATCTATACTTGACATTATGAAACCTTATGACTTAGGGATGCACGATATTGGAATTTTGGCCGATACCCAATATGCTGATATTTTAAATCTCATGTGGTCGAAAACCGATATCAATACCGATATTAAAGCTGAAAAAATTAGGCAATCATTGCAAAAAGCAGTTTTGTTATCTGTTTCCGACATTATTATAAATAGAGGTGGGAAAAAATATAGATACACTGAAATATAACGATATTTTCATATGCCAATATCAAATCAATATTTGAAAATGCGGTAACGATCTTTTTTATTTCATCTTTCTGTTACAAAATGTCACGATATTTTATGAATTCTCACAAAATTTTGTTATAGAAAGATAAAATATTGCAAGATTTCGTTCGTAAAATAGATCTATACCGCATTTTTAAATGTCAATTTAATATCAGCATATGAAAATATCGCAACATTTTTGTGAATTCTTGCAAGATTTGGTAATAGAACGATGAAATATTGCAAGATTTTATTAGTAAAACAGATAGATACCATGTTTTCAAATGTCAATAATATATCAGCATATGAAAAATATCGTGAAATTTCTGAGAATTCTCGCAAGATTTCACAGTAGAACGATGAAGTAGCTCAAGATTTTGTTAATGAAATAGATTGATACCGCGTTTTAAATGTCAATATGATATAAGCATATGAAAATATCCAAAACCTTCGCGAATTCTTGAGATTCTGTTACAGAATGATCAAATATAGCAAGATTTTGTTAGTGAAATAGATTGATAATGCGTTTTTTGATGTCAGTATGATATCAGCATATGAAAATATCGAAATATTTCTCATCCCTGGTCTTTAGAAGTTTTAAAGTCTGTAAAAAAAATAAGTTTTTGAAGAAGAAGAGGAAGCAGCTTTTTTTTTAAGACTTTAGAAACAGCGAGCTGATAGATCAAATATTGGTTAAATATCAGTGGGGTGCCCAATGTCCGATACTCAGTTTTAGGGCCGATATACAGGGGGTGCAGAATTATCAGGCAAATGAGTATTTTGACCACATCATCCTCTTTATGCATGTTGTCTTACTCCAAGCTGTACAGGCCAAAAGCCTACTACCAATAAGCATATCAGCTGATGTGCATCTCTGTAATGAGAAGGGGTGTGGTCTAATGACATCATCACCCTATATCAGGTTTATTAGGCAAACATAATTATAAGGCAACTTCCTTTCCTTTGGCAAAATGGGCCAGAAGAGGGACTTGACAGGCTCTGAAAAGTCAGAAACAGTGAGATATCTTGCAGAAGGATGCAGCACTCTTAAAATGTCCAAGCTTCTGAAGCGTGATCATTGAACAATCAAGCGTTTCATTCAAAATAGTCAACAGAGTCGCAAGAAACGTGTGGAAAAACCAAGGCGCAAAATAACTGCCCATGAACTGAGAAAAGTCAAGCGTGCAGCTGCCAAGATGCCACTTGCCAGCAGTTCTGCCATATTTCAGAGCTGCAACATCACTGGAGTGCCCAAAAGCACAAGATGTGCAATACTCAGAGACATGGCCAAGGTAAGAAAGGCTGAAAAACCACCACCACTGAACAAGACACACAAGCTGAAACGTCAAGACTGGGCCAAGAAATATCTCAGACTGATGTTTCTAAGCTTTTATGGACTGATGAAATGAGAGTGAGTCTTGATGGGCCAGATGGATGGGCCCGTGGCTGGATCAGTAAAGGCCAGAGAGCTCCAGTCCGACTCAGACGCCAGCAAGGTAGGTGATGATGTCATTAGACCACACCCCTTCTTAGATGCACATCACCTGATTTGCTTAATTGGTTGTAGGCTTTCAGCCGAAACAGCTTGGAGTAAGACAACATGCATAAAGAGGATAATATGGTCACAATACTCATTTGCCTTATAATTCTGCACTCACTTGTTTCAGTTTTATTAGTCAAACAGAATTATTATGCAACTTAACAATAAACAAATATCCATTTCAATTATTTATTTTTACCAGGGAAACCAATATAACAGCTCAACATTCACAAATATACATTTCTGACATTCAAAAACAAATCAGTGACTGATATAGCCACCTTTCTTTGCAAGGACACTGAAAAGCTGCCATCCATGGATCCTGTCAGTGTTTTGATCTGTTCACCATCAACATTGCGTGCAGCAGCAACCACAGCCTCCCAGACACTGTTCAGAGAGGTGGACTGTTTTCCCTCCTTGTAAATCTCACATTTGATGAGGGAACACAGGTTCTCTATGGGGTTCAGATCAGGTGAACAAGGAGGCCATGTCATTAGTTTTTCTTCTTTTAGATCCTTTCTTGCAGCCACGCTGTGGAGTACTTGGATGCGTGTGATGGAGCTTTGTCCTGCATGAAAATCAGGTTTTTCTTGAAGGATGCGGACTTCTTCCTGTACCACTGCTTGAAGAAGGTGTCTTCCAGAAACTGGCAGTAGGACTGGGAGTTGAGCTTGACTCCATCCTCAACCCGAAAATGCCCCACAAGCTCATCTTTGATGATACCAGCCCATACCAGTACCCCACCTCCACCTAGCTGGCGTCTGAGTGGGCCTGGGGCTCTCTGCCCTTTACCGATCCAGCCACGGGCCCATCCATCTGGCCCATACAAGTACTCACTCTCATTTCATCAGTCCATCAGTCAGCTCTGAAATATGGCAAATACTGTCATTTCATGAGTCCATAGTCAGCTCTAAATATGGGAAAACTGCTGGCAAGTTGCATCTTGACTTTTCTCAGTTCATGGGCAGTTATTTTGCGCTTTGGTTTTTCCACACGGTTCTTGCGACCCTGTTGACTATTTTGAATGAAGTGCTTGAATGTTCGATGTTCACGCTTCAGAAGCTTGGACATTTTAAGAGTGCTGCATCCCTCTGATAAGATATCTCATTATTTTTTACTTTTCAGAGCCTGTCAAGTCCCTCTTTGACCCATTTTGCCAAAGGAAAGGAAGTTGCCTAATAATTATGTTTGCCTAATACACCTGATATAGGGTGTTGATGTCATTAGACCACACCCCTTCTCATTACAGAGATGCACATCAGCTGATAAGCTTGATTGATAGTAGGCTTTCAGCCAAAACAGCTTGGAGTAAGACAACATGCATACAGAGGAGGATGTGGTCAAAATACTCAATTCTATCTATCTATCTATCTGTCTGCCTGTCTGTCTGTCTGTCTATTCTCTAATCTATCTATCTATCTATCTTTCTTTTTTTTTTTTTTTTTCCTCCTCTTCTCTCCTTCCCCCTCCCTCCCCCTTTATTCTTTAATCATCCATCCATCAATCCACTCATTTTCTATTTTTTTCATTTTTTTCTATATTATTTTCTCCTTCGCTTCTGGTCGATAATATCTGCATATCTAATTTCCACCCAATAGTGATGTCTCTAAAACATTCTCATTTTTTTGGTATAAAAGATCATGTTTTATTACTTCATCACCTGCTACGACACTGAACTGGGAGGATAATATGATGAAATGACCTGATGTTACAACTAGCAATATATTTTTGTACTTTGTGGAGTTCTATGGTGATAAACAGGAACGACGTAGACTTACATAGTGACGCAGTCGCTGTGTGTTGATAGCAACGCACACACGGCAGTTTAGTGTCCACGAAGACAAATGTTCAACACCGAGCCAGTGTCTGGATGATTCCTGTCAGAAGGCTTGAGTTCTGGTTACGTTGGATTTTTTTTGGGGGGGGGGGTGAGTCAGCGGGCTGCACCCGGTGCTCGGTCACGTAGCTGCGTGGCTGCCGTCCTATGGTCAGTTCGCTCAGTTTACAAGGTTCATATTTAATTGTTTTTACAAGCTGCTGCAGCAACGTACAGCACAAAATGTCCAAGACGCTTTTTGGGTTTAACAATATCCACTTTTCAGTCATCAAGTTCAGGAGCTCTT